>OZ026628.1:33157338-33282338 GCA_964020975.1 Hermodice carunculata | reverse complement strand
AGAAAGAAAGAAAGAAAGAAAGAAAGAAAGAAAGAAAGAAAGAAAGAAAGAAAAATTCCTAAAACAATATGTCAGTGTTGGCGCAAGGACATAAAAATAGAATAAAAGTAGAAAAGAATATTTGCTTTAAAGCAACTCTGTGTGCCTTCAAAAGTTGAAAATATTAAATGCTACAGCTTTTGTCCTTTGGTACTTCACATTCCATTGAGCTTATGGCTGGGTGAAAATTTCAAAGTCCAATTGACCTTGACCTTTGACCTTAGAGGTTACATGTATATTACAAAAACCACAGTGTTACAATACCAACAATTTAAGTACAGCATGAACCAAATCAGATAAAATTGACCAAATTATGGCTAGACAAAACTTTCAAAGTGCCGATTGACCTGACCTTTGACCTCTGAAGGGCACGTACAAATTACAAAAATACGCAGTGTTGCAATAACTACCATTTGGGTCCTACATGAGTAGAATTGGATGGAAATTGGCTGACTTATGACTGGGTGAAAATTTCAAAGGTCCACATGACCTGAACCTTTGACCTTTAGAGGTCACATGTAAATAACAAAAATGTGCAGTGATACAATAGCTACAATTTGAGTTCAACATGAAACTGGATAAAAATTGACCAATTTCTGGCTAGAATTAATTAATTAATTAATTTGCTCAAATTAGGTCATGGTGTCACCCAAACCAAATCAGTTTATCTCGCCAGGGAAGATAAGCATATTGCCAAATTTGAGCAAAATACATGGAGGCATTCTGTAGATATCGCGATAACGAGAATGTGCACATCCGAACAGACGGACATCCGGACGGAGGCATTCTGTAGATATCGCGATAACGAGAATGTGCACATCCGAACAGACGGACATCCGGACGGACAACCCGAAAATATAAAAGGTCTCCCCATGGGGCGGACGCTCAATTATTCCTATCAACTTCAGAGCATAATACATGGAGGCATTCTGGAGATAGCATGGTAACGAGCCCTAACGAACTGCTGTCATTTGCTCAAATGAGGTTATGGTGACACAAAGTCTAATCTGTTCACATTGTCATGTAAGATAATTATACCGCAAAACGTGAACAAAATACATGGAAGCATTCTGGAGATATCTTGGAAACGGGTTCTTATGAACATGTAATTAGGCTGCCATTTGCTCACATTAGGTGATGATGACACCAAATTTAAATTTAATCAGATCATCCTGGCATACAAGATAATCATACTGTAAACTTTGAGCAAGATACATGGAAGCATTCTGGAGATATCGCAGTAACGAGGCCAAACGAACATATAATTAGGCTGCTACTTGTTCAAATTGGGTCATGGTGACACCAAAATCTAATCAGTTCATCTTGCCAGGTAAGGTAAGCATATTGCCAAATTTGAGCAAAATACACGTGGGCATTCTGTAGATATCGCGGTAACGAGAATGTACACATCCGGATGGATGGACGGACAGCCCGAAAACAGAAATGGTTCCCCCGATGGGAAAAACCCTTTAAAATGCTGCAACCTTCCCTGAATTCAAAAGACTGTCGATGAGTCTTAAGCTGTATTGCCTCCCAAATATTTGTTCCATGATCAACCAAATCTCTAGATGATCCGGAAATACCTGTAATACCTATATGTTTTAAACATATTTTATTAAGGCAATTGGAAAACAGGCATAGCCTATACAAATTCCTCTTGTGAACCTTTATAGTATCTCTAGTCTTGTTTATGCTAATTTCATAATACTTCTTTGTAAAATTTTTATTTCTGGTCTCGTCTTGCCCACGTTTTAATGCATCTTGTTCAGTTTAGTTTGAGTTTTACTTTATGTACTCTGCAGCTCAGCTGACCATAGGTCGCAGAGCTTTAAAATGCTATCACTCATATCTGTCCGTCTGGCTCTACTTCTGACACACGTCCATGTGTAGAAGATTGATTGCTTTTGGAGGGTCCTGGAATGGGAGTACTCCTCGTTGTTAGTCAACTACAACAGTGATTGATTTATATACATGCAATAGATGTTATGCTCGCGGCACAGCGCATGCGCCAAATTTTTGATAACAAACAAAGGGTTAATACTCCCAAAGCTCACCCTGGGTTGTCCTCACCGGTTTGATCTCAATGCACAGCTTGGCTGCGCTGCCATTGTGCCAGCCGCAGATTTCTTGGGCTCCCAGTTTAAATCATACTTTTCTCGTTTCAAAATGTTGCAGTAGAGCCAGTCATTTCAATAGTATTTTTTTTTCTGCTTCTGCATTTTGAAACAAGGTAGAGTATGATTTGAACAGGGGACTCAAGAAATTTGGTCTGTATGGACATCAGCAAAATCGATATACATGTAACTATGTTCCAGCCGTAATATAAGTTTGCCCTATATGCATGGATTTGGGGGATTTTCACGCCATATGGTCACAGTGTCTGGTTGAACTTGGCCAGCCTTACATCTCTCTGATTACACAAGAGGGGGTGTCACACAGACAACTTTAAATAAATTAGCTGTTTCACCACAATAAGTGACTCTGGTCACACCAATTTAAGTCACTCTAAGCAGTATGCTTGAGTCAAAGAACTATCATTCCAGTACCAGCCTAGATGTTAAGTGACAGTGTCAGCTGAACTTCTTCCTAGGATAACAGCATTCCTCAGCACCTTTTGAATGCATTGCTCGTAACATAGCTTGGAACTGAAAGAGTTAAAGGAATGCAGGTTAATCCATACCATTGCTTCTTTATGGACAGGTAGTTTATATGCTCACACTTGCTACTATAGCCTGCAAACAGTCTATAATCTTTTGATATGTATATATATATATATATATATATATATATATATATATATATATATATATATATATATATATATATATATATGTATATGTATATATATATATGTATGTATGTATGTATATATATATATACATATATATCTATTTGGGTGTATAAAGAAACAAAGAACAAATATAAATAAAAATGGGTAGATCAATAATTAAGTAGATAAATAAATGATAGAAAGAATGTCTGTGTATGCACATTGAAAAAAAAAACTAGCAAAAACACAAAAAACAGAACTGATCCAATAATCGTGTACCTATGAAGAATAGGCCTCATCACACAGGTTACAAGAAAATACAAACATCGAAATTCTGCCAATGGATTTGAGCAATTTAATGAGGTGACCCTAATCTACACACTAAGTGACTCTGGTCCAAGTTTAAATCTTGAAACTGCGAGTTGTGAGTCTCGAAAGTGTGCGAGTTTTCTCGAGAGTTCGACTTTAAAGTCACATTTTTTTCATAAACTCAAAAGTTCGAGTAAATAAATCCGATATCTCGAGATAAAGTTGAAATTCCGAGGAAATAATTTGAAATTTTCAGTTTTTAAGGGTCGTTATTTATTTTATTTTATTCTACTCTATTGTATCCATTTTGATGGTGCATTGGCCTTCCATATATTTATGAAATGAACAGATCACGCACTCTATTATATTTCGGCGACCTGCAATCAAAGAGAAAAACACTTTCACGAACACAAAGCAATGTCAATGTTCTTACGTCCGTCGGCAGGTGCATGCGGTGTCACGGACAGCTAGCTACAACCAAAACAAAACAAAAACAAACACTATTACAAAACCAAAAAAATAAAATAAAATAAAATAAAAATAGATAAAAACAACGACAAAAAGGCAAAGAAAAAAACAAAACATATTTTTATCATTTACTATGGTATAACATTGTGGAACCAACTTTGATACGAGTTCAAAGAAAGGGAATCAAAACACAAATTCAAAAAGAAAAAAAATGCAGAAAGCTTTTAGGGGACAAAATATTGAAAAGGGACAAATCTGAATACTTTTCATGCATTTTATAACCGACTATATTATGGGTTCCCTGTCATTTGGCACCCATCCTGGGCTTCGGATGGCACGGTTTCTGTGAAGGTCTGCTGTATAAATACGCGGGTTGTGACTATATTCTCTGATCTCGCACTTTAAGAGCACCGTCATCATGTATCACATGATTCTGTCATTTTTTTCTTACTGTACATGATGCCCCTGGCAAGAACGGTTTGTGAATGGGAACAATTCAAGCAAATGAGAGGACTCTCTAGCAATGTCCATTTTATGTGGTCAGGTTTCAAAGATACATATTTTGTACTTGCAAGTTTATCTACGAGCTCATATCATTTTTATGCGTGTCCACATTTGTATGTCATTTGCGTGTTGCTCAATGTCAGTCACATGCGCACAAAAGGTAAATTAGCATTTTTGTGCAGTCCAAGATTTGTTACAAAACCCTCCAGTCACGTGATTGAAATTCAACAAAACACAGAGACTGCTTTCAGCCGAAAGAAGCCACAGTGTTTATTTTATCTTATTTTTTAATTTTGTTATGTTTATGTGTATTATATAAATTATTTCTGGGATAGACTAGGGTTTAACTATATTTGGGAAGGTTTTGTATAGCTAAACTCCCAAGTATACACTAAATACAGTCAATAAATATTGTCGGGGAAGCCATTACATAAGGGCTCCGTAACCATGGTCGTCACATGCCTTCCTTGCTGAATGAAGTTAAATGGATAGTTTCTCAATCTATATTCGAAATCTCTCATACGAACACGCTACCACTCTCGTGTTGATGCTATCGTTAAGGTTTTTATTCCTTTGCTTGTCTACCCTGATTGATAACACGTAAACATATTATGTGACCTACTGTTGTGATTTGTGCAGGGTTTGATTCTGGGAAAATACAGTGGAACAAATCTGTCGCCTATGACACATGTACTCATTGTTTTATGAGTCATTATTGTGTTTGTAATGTTGACAACAAGAAACACCTGTAGTGATGAACATGAACAGAAAATAAGGACGACGATATTCCGCCCAATGATACATATTTTTTTGTTTTGTTTGTTTTTGCTTTGTTTGTTTGTTATTTGTTTGTTTTTTTGTTTTTGTTTTTTTTTAAATTTCTTTGCTTCTGCAATTCAGATTGTTTATTCCTCTGCCTAGGTTCCATGTAACGATAAGAGTTCATTATTACAGACGATGTAGTCTCTAATGTTGACCACATGAACACAGTGTGAAGACTAGGAAAGAAGATTTGCTTCTTGAGGCCAATCTGTATGTTTATCTTCAAAAGTTGTTAATATGTCTAGATAAATATTTCAAAGCCCAAAATGACTTTGACCTTTGACATCTAAAGGCTACATTTACATTACAATAATGTGCAATGTTGCAATACTTGCGATTCGAGCCAGACATGACAGAATTCGATGAAAATTGAGCAAGTTATGGCTAGATGGAAATTTCAAAGGCCCAAATGACCTTAACCTTTGACAGAGGTCACATGTAAAGTACACAAATGTACAGTGTTACAATATCTACAACCTTAAACCAAATAAGATGAGCCTTGACCAAGTTATGTACAGATGAAAATTTCAAAGAGCCAAATAAACTGGACCTTGGACTTTTGGAGGTCACATGTAAATTACCAAAAGGTGCAGTGTTCCAATACCTACACGTTGAGTCCAACATAATTACGTTGGATGTAAATTGACCAATTTATGGCCAGATAAATTTCAAAGGTCCAAAAGTATGCAGGGTTCCAATATTTACAAGTTGAGTCCAGCATGATTAAAATTGAGTGAAACTTGACCAAGTTATGACTGGACGAAGCTTTTGAAGGTACAAATGACCTTAATCTTTGACCTTAAGAGGTCACATGTAAATTACAAAAGTAAACAGTGTTACGATATCTACAATTTAAGCCAAACATCAACTAAATCAGATGAAAATTGAAGTTATGGCCAGATGAAAATGTCAAAGGCCAAAATGACCTTGACCTTAGACCTTTAGAGGTCACATGTATGTTACAAAAATTTACAGTGTTACAATATGTACAACCAAGGATGTGGAAAGTCTCTTTCCACATTCTTGGCACAACTTACACCCAACATGAGCTAAATTAGATGAAAATATACCAAGTTATGGCTAGATGAAAATTTCTAAGGGCCAAATAACCTTGACCTTGGACTTTTTGAGGTTACATGTGAATTACAAAAATGTGCAGTGTTGCTACAAGTTGAGTCCAACATTATCAAAATCATATTAAAATTGACCAAGTTATGGGTAGATGAAACTTTCAAAGGTCCAAATAAACTTGACCTTTCAATGTCATATCTATTTACAAAAAATGTGCAGTGTCACGAACCTATAAATTGAAGTTGGATTGATTACCTGCACCTATAATAGTTTTGGAGATATTCAAGATTTAAAACTTCAAATGTTCCTAATTTGAATAGTCGTCAACATATTTTCTCCACTTTGTTAAAAGGCACAAATTCATTCATAAACCTATAACCATGCCAAGTTTGAAGTTTCTGAGTGCAATCGTGTTTGGGAAACTGAGGAACAAAATTTGGCAGTACGGAAGAAAGAAAAAGAAAGAAAGAAAGAAAGAAAGAAAGAAAGAAAGAAAGAAAGAATTAATTTAATACGCTGAGGAGACAAGGTTTATTTGCAATGAGGAGATATGCATTTTCTCAGAATTCACAAATTTAGTATCTCGTTTTGCTTCTTTTTTTCAAAAGAAGGATAATGTTTTTCTCCATTACTGACAAAACTGTCTGGTTAAACAGATTTCAAAGATTCGTGGTTTACCGATAAACATAGCATCCGAACAAGAGGCATCGTCAGGAATTTGATAAAATACATGCACATGAGACACGTGCACGTGATTAACGTATCCAAGTATGAACGAATCGCATAGAATTCTTCCGTTCAGAACTTTGATATGCGCACCGACACACGTGCTAAAACAATGGACGGGGATTTTAAATCATCTATTGTTTCCTTTGAAGCTGGGTAACTTTGAGGGAATAAAAACCCAGATGATGGAAAATTGCCTGTGTATCCCCCCATCCTCCAGTTATACTTTTGGGAATGACTGGCATTCCGAATGCATTAAATAAAACACCGTTTAAGGACCCGATTAACAAGTGACTATTCTTTTAGAAACAGAACTTTAAAGCTCTGAAAAGTATTTTTTATTGATTCTAGAGAGCTCTAAATGTATTTTTTTTGGGGGGGGGATGGGTTTTGTGAGGGTTTTTGTGTTTGTGTGGGGGGGTGTTTTTTTGTTTTGTTTTGTTTTATTTTTTTTGGGGTTTTTTTTTTTTTTTGTTTTTTTTTTTTGTTTTTTTGTTTTTTTTTTTTGGGTTTTGGTTTGTTTGTTTTTGTCAGAACAGTCACTTGTAAATATAGACCTTAAATTCGCGATAATTTTCTAAGATACGATGCGTGCGTGCAAATCATCAGTTTCCAGGGCAGGTTTCAACCTTAAAATGGGGTCACATGGGCAATCTGATGAACACTGTATAACTATTAATCCTTTTCTTGGTACGGATTTCGATGCTCTACCGACATGAAAGAAAACAGTTGACTTGGACTATGATATCGTGATAAGTCTTATCTATAATTCGCATTCAAGATATATTGCATGAATGAGTAATTCAAGCAAAAACCATTAACGTTTTACATCCGGGTATTTTAGGGGCAATTTAGTTTATTTTAAACATATTTATTTCACCTGGATTGTCAAGTAGTACAGCAATACTAAATGAATGGCTCTCCAGACACAGAGAGACACACAATCATATGTACAAAACACACAGGACAAAACGACATCCGAGGACAAATAAATTGGTCAGTATACTAACATAATATTCATCTCGTACCAACTCAAGGTATGAACCGTCTTGTATCGATAATGAAGTTAAGGACAGAATAAAAAATATCTAAGTTGTCGCTTGACGAAAGATTGTCATTACCATGTGTCAGATAGGTAAGCACTATATCACCTGCTATGTGAACAACTAGGTTTGGATTAACTCCCGGTGTTAAAATATTGCATACCGTTCGCAACAAGGATACTCTATGGTATGAAAACAGAAAGCATTCGAGGAAAAAATGGTATGTACTCTCATTGGGATATGAGCAATTACATGCAGCAGACTGAAGAATATTTAGTCTATGAAGATGAGAATTAAGACGACAACAATCCAAACGTAATTGTGTATGTATAATATTAGGAAATCTTTTGCCGTGCGAGTAGCGACCTGGGACAGAATCAGCGGATCAATTTAGGCTGGAAAGGAAAACTGATTTAATTACAGCAGCTTGTGTTTCTTACTACAAACATAAAATTCAAGACAACACAAATTGAAATTTGAAATAATTACAAGAAATATATTGAATTCAAATAGGAATGCCTGGGTAATATTACGGTGTGGGTAAGCTGGAAGAACCAGATAGTTGTATTGTTCTTTGGACACATTATTGTTGCTGTTTTTTGTTTTTGTTTTTGTTTTGTTTTTGTTTTGTTATAAAGGAGAAGCCATCGCATGGAATAAATAACATTATTATATCGGTACAAATATTTCAGGCCTATTTACTAGAGGTAAGAAAATCCAAGGTAAGAAAATCCAAAGAGCTCAGCAATATGGATTCGTACTACCAAATCCGCCCAGTCCATATAGCACGACGCCTCAAGTTATTTACACCTTGATTTGTTTTCCTGTATATTTGTCTCCTTCGACTTTAATTTGCCATTTCGATTTTTCGAAACAGTTATTTGAACTTTGTTTATCACGCATCATACCACAAGGCCTCCTGGTACCTAGCCTGTATATCACAATGCACATCAGCGCACTTGTTCCTGTCTTCACCCCATATTATGACTGAGTTATGCGTAAGATCCTACGATGTACGCCTTTGCGCACCGAAAATTTGTAAATTTTAACACAAAAGAAGGCGGACATGATTGTGGTTTTTCCTTGGGCATAAGTTTGATTAATCAACCAAACCAGGACAAGCATGTGCGTAGGCTAGAATGAGCACCATCAATGTGTTAAGACGTTTTGTACACAGATTCTAGATAATACATGTTTGATGACCACAATAATTACCTCAGCAAAATAAACAAAACTCATTGTGGTACAAATAAGGTGGGGGGAGGAGATGTCTCTTTAGGGGTCACTCCTTACTAAGTGTGAAAAACCAGAAATGTTCACACAGCCGTGCCTTAAAATCTGATATTTTGAGGAGAGATCGTTTCTTAATGGAAATTTACTTGTACTATTTTACCTTGGACTTTTTACTGTTTTTCTTCTTTTTTTCTTTCTTTCTTTCTTTCTTTCTTTCTTTCTTTCTTTCTTTCTTTCTTTCTTTCTTTCTTTCTTTCTTTCTTATTTATTAATTTTATTTTTGCACGCACACTTGAATCCACGGGGTAACAATGGTGCTTAAGTGGCATTAGGATCATTACAGCCGTAGAAAGTTAATTAAACGTTACAAATATGAAGGTTTTGGACATGTTTCTGGCACACATTTGTAAACAGCGACACGCAAAATTGTAATTACACATACATCTCCGAAGATAAAGACGAATGCATTCAATCCCGGCTTGTAAATCAGTGAGCAAAGAATGGCTCCATCCGCCTATGGGTACCTTCATGCACATAAAAACCCAGTTTCCAGGATATATGTATTTGTTCTTGCGGAAACCAATCAGTCATCAGAAAGTGACCCCTCACTTTTGTTTACACAAGCAGTTTGTATATCTTCTCAGCATAGCCTTTGTCACATAATTATAACAACTCTACTTTGTGCACGAAAAGGTTTTCAGGGGTTTCCATTCTAATCACTGCCTCTCACGATGGAACTTGGGAATACCTTATTGGTTTGTTTAATTCTTGGAACAGGTAAGTTATTTTTAAACTATTTTTTATTACACGAGTATGTAAAGTGCTGGTGCTCTTGTTAGTATAAAAGCCCACCAATGTCAGTATGAGTTGCCTGGAGTATGAACTACTGGTACTGTACACACATAATCACATGTATAAGAAATGACTGACCACGTTTACAATAATAATAATAATAATAATGATAATGATAATAATAATAATAATAATAATAATAATAATAATAATAATAATAATAATAATAATAATAATAATAATAATAATAATAATAATAATAATAATAATAATAATAAACATGCTGACACAATTGCTTACTATTTGTTTTGTGATGACGTTATAACTTTTGCTTATATCTTCCAAGAAATAATGCATGGTTTGATTCTTTGTTCTGTGCCATCATATGTGTGCAAGAATATGTTGATGACTTCCCTTTAAAACTTTGAATAAGAATTGGTATTTTATTTTAATATTTCATTCCCCGTTGCACAATGTAAACTGGATAAGGTCTATGGGCGTATTCTCTGTCCACATGCGGACTGAACTGTCGTATCAAACGGGTACAAGGTATTTCAAGCTGTGCGTCAGATGAAGAAATGTTGTAATAATAATATCTGAAAATCACCGTTTGTGACACACCCAGGTATTTTTACCCGCGACAGTCATTTGTCAATTTGCCAAACTGTTGCGGGGATATTGTCTGCCTCTCTTAATTATTCGATCTACCTTCAAATGATGATCTATTTCGCTTCATGTTTTCTCGCACATTTAATGTGTTTTCATGTACATATATAATATGGTTTGACTATTTCTCGATATTCATGAAATTTAAGGTGGTTTTTATGAAGAAATATTATTTATCAGGTGACATATCATCCCTTGGACCTAAGTACAACGATATGGTGGCATTAAATATGACATCAAACTCTGTCCTTTTTGTTTTAACAAACAATATATAGCAATATTATGAAAATATGCATGGTTTCATATGCATTGGTGTATTAATGCATGTTTTTCTTTCAAATACACACAAAAATTTACTCTTTTATTTCTGGTACATTTCAATTGAGTCACTACAGTTGGATAGGACGGGCGGAGGGAGGGGGCGGGGGCTAATTGTACCCAAATACTATCGCCATATTTGCAAAATTATCTAAAAAGTCCGCCTGCATATGCCCAAAACACCCAATTATCATGTCGTGCGAGTACTTTTGTGAGTCAATTAACATATTTGGTCAGGTGACACGATCTGGCAGGCGTGGTTACGGGGACACCCGAAAGGAATGTGAATAATCACGACTGAACGGTCAAGAGGCTTTTTTTCCTTGACATGTGTTATCTGTGGATTACATGTCAATGCATATACAGACGATTTGTAACCGTGACTGACAACTTTCAATCCCATAAGCACTCACAGAAAAAAAACTTTGATCAATATGATCAATATCCAGCGATATTTTGTCCGTGTGTGTGTCTATGTGCGTGTCTTATATTCGTCCGTGGTGTGCACGTACACCAGCTTAATAGAATGCGTGTATTTGCACTGGAGATTTATTTCCCGCTAAAATTGTTTTAAAACCCTGAATAAACAAATTAAACACCATCCCATATCTACAAATTAAATATATATTTACTCGTCCGTACTGAATTGGTGACAAATATTTTGGTATGGAGCTTGCTTGCGATTTTTACATTCGCGATAGGAAAGGAGAAAAAGACAACAAGAGCATAATGTCTTATCTTTTTAATGTAAATAACTTTGCTGGTGCACAATTAAACTTTTTGGCCCGCACTGGCTGTCTGGGTGTCGGGGAAGATCTGGAAAGATGGGGTTTATCAGACGGAAGATGCCCTTTATGTAAAGATAGTAGAGAAGATTTATCACATTTTCTATTTGTGTGCCCAGCACTAAATGATATCAGGTTACAGGCATACAGAAATTTGGAAGTCAACTCTCTGAATGAGAATTGTAAACAGGCATGGCAGCGATTTTCCGCCTCCTCGCTGAAAAATAAAGTATGTTGGTTCCTTGGCGAGCACGCATATGATCTTGGACAGGACATTGGTGAATTATTTGACCAAACATGTAAAACATTTTTGGTTGAGGCTTGGCATTACAGGAGACAGTCACTTAATGACTTCTCGGAATGACAGATAGATTGTATCATTGTTCTACATATACCTCTTGTAAATAGACCTGCTCCAATGTATATATACCTGATTTCTTTTTCTTAATAATGACGCTGGAGGCCATATGCTCTGCATTGTATATGAAACGTGTATAATGTACATGTCCTTACGCTTTCTAGAGTTTTGTCCTAATGAGTGGTTTATCTCTAGTTTTGGTGCGGAGGACATAAATTATTACTTGTACTATTACAGTTACTGTACTTATTTCAACATACGAAGATTATTTGATTGATAATAAGGATGCCTGATTATTTGTGTATATCTTGGACGCATCATGGAATTTTCCCGGTTCCGTTGGTGCCCCCGCTGTAAAGGGGAAGTTTTCCTAATAAATTATTATTATTATTATTATTATTATTATTATTATTATTATTATTATTATTATTATTATTATTATTATTATTATTATTATTATTATTATTATTATTATTATTATTATTATTATTATTATTATTATTATTATTATTATTAATGCACATTGATCAGTGCCGCTCTTCTGAGGTCACTTACAGGCCAATATATAAAGGACACTATGCCAGCTTTCCCACAGCCGCTCTTTGAGATTAACCGTCTCGGGACTGCGTGCGTTATCAACATTCCTCCACGCATTGTTCACGAAATACTCACAGAACGTTGAATAACCGTCCTGATCCTTCTTGCTATTTAAGTAAAAATGGGCCTCAACACTGGACCTATTCCATTTCTGCAAGTTTTTGCTCGGCAGTTTGGATTCCGGCACACATGCGTTAAATAGTGGCCAGGGTTAAAGCGAACCGTTTTTTTTTTTTTTTTTTTTTTTTTTTTTTTTTTTTTTTTTTTTTAATTTAACCAGGGAGGTGTATACACCTCCCTGATTTAACCCATCTGCGAGAGTGAACATTCGGTATCGGTAAACTGAAATAAAAAGGTGTAAGATCATGGGATGGAGTGCACCAGTTTCGGTGCATGAAAGGTGATTTGCTGGATTTTGCCCAAAAAGTATGACGTCGTTGCCCGCTAAGACAGACTGAGTTAAGCAATCGTTACTGTTGGGGCGCTCCCTTGGAGCGCAGTCAGACGCGCGGAACAAAAGTCCGTTTAGCAGGCAAATGACGTCGTTTACTTTGTAAAATAATTGAACGCTTTGCATAATGTACGCGTTAGGAACATTGGTCAAGAATTTTCACCCGCAGTTTGTTCATGTCTACGATCTATACGTCCATTTATGAACAAACCACATAGGCCACTACAGTGAAGGGGGCCATTCACTGCAGTAAGGCAAATACTTGAACGGACCACGGTAAGATCAATGCAAACAAACATGCAAAAATGCCGTATTACTCTGAATAAAATATTTTTTGTTGACATAAATACACCAAGATTCAGTATATTCGCTAAACTAAATAAATTCATATTTTCAGTATGTAGAAAAACAATATATTTATCATTATGTAATATCCTAACAAGCCACAAATCAAGACGTATTGGATGCATTTTATGAAAACAAAACAAAAAGCTCTTTATTTTGAACTGTTCCTTTTTTAATGAACGAAATTGCTCTGGTGGTTAGCTTTATGAGTCAATTTTCAATCAATTGCCACAGCTCCCCTGACCATTTCCTGATTATACTCCTGGATTTTCGGGGGTGGGTGGGTGGGTCATGATCATGGTGTTCTCAATGGATGCATATATATATATATATATATATATATATATATATATATATATATATATATATATATATATATATATATATATGGATTTTCTCATTTAAACTTAAGGTCTAATTCGTTATGAAATTATCTCAGAAAGTCAAGGGATGAAGACCAAAGTCATTAGTCATTCCCAAACATGTGACTGAAAAGTTATACTATATCACACTGACTTTGTTCAAAATTGTCTTGAATTAGTTGCCCTGTGTCTTTCCGTAGATCATAATCTTATATAATGCAGATCTTTCTTCGGAATGGAAGTTAAAACTACACAGCAACCTCTCTTGAATATCCCCGTTTTTACCGTGTAAACTATAAGTTGTGTCTGTAGGAAATGAGCACTCTGCCCAATAATTCACGTCCCGTACTCCATCACTTCGCTTCCTCACGGCTGGCTGCCAGTGGGGACACTTGGCAATAAAAGAAAGAACCTATGTTTCTGTTATGCATTGGAAATAATTTTCTCTCAAAAAAGAGTCGCATTTTACTTGTGACATGCTTGTGTCCATGCATCGGAAGGATTTTTTTCTCAGAAAGTATCGCATTTTTACTTGTAACTGCTTTCAAGAATAGTAGACTATAAAGTGCCGTAATCTGTAAATATAAAGTAACTTTATGGCATACTCTAATCATATTTTTTTTCAAGGGATAAATATTCCCGAGATTTTCCAGAAGAAGTCCCCTGGGATACATTTGACTGGGATATTTTTCCATGTGGATGTTTGAATCCAATCTTGGGTTAACTCGGAAAAGCATTGACGATGGGAAAGTAAAGCTCAGAAAAGTCTGTATTTGAATCAATTTGGGAGTGACGTCATCGATAGTATAAAGAATCATGCAGTATCACAGTTTCGTGCCTGTCAATTTCAGTAACACAATAAAGTGAACCTGTACAATATTTTACTGATAAAATTACGGCAAACATTACTGATATCAGTCACTTACCTTAGTCAGAAATACCTCTTGTATTGCGACATGTAATCTAGAAAAAAAAACCCACAACAATGTACTAGCATTAGTAAATGAATCTTCTCAGAAGTTTCAGTGATATCGGTGTAATATTTTAAAGTACGGGCGCTGAAAAAAGATATTTCATTCACTTATTTCACAAATGTCTGACAAATATCATGCTGTTTTGTTTACAGTTGTAGATGGTCTTCGAGTCACAAGTCCGCCTAAGAATATTGCACTTAAATCCGGAAGTGATGTCATTCTTACCTGCACGCTAGTAGAAGATGGAGTAGATGACTTTTTGTTTTGGACAGAATATGTCTCAAACTCGCATGGAGCTACTATATGGGACAGTTTACGCAAATCAGTAGAGCGCCCTTCCAAGTTTGAAGTCGAAGGACAATACAATTTAAGGATAAAGAGAGCGACGGTGGAAGATGGAGGCAAATATGGCTGTAAACTGCTGACGGAAAAAGTTCCGCACACTGCAGATGTCCAAATATTTGGTATAAATATCTTTTTTTTGGGGGGGGGGAGGATTAAATTGCAGCAAGATACCTTTATTAAGTCCCGTGTGAAGACATCTCTCGCCAAACGGACCCACCCTTTTATTGTACCGTTTCAAGCTTTAGTTGTACAGTGAAACCTCCCTATACCGAACACTCTTGGGACCGGAAAAAAGTGTTCAGTATAGTGAGGTGTTCGGTATAGGGAGGTTTGATAGCACTGAAAGTGTACATTTGGGACCGAGAAATGGTGTTCAGTATAGAAAGGTGTTCGGTATGCGGAGGTGTTCAGTAAGAGAGGTTTTACTGTATTTCGAAGCTCGGACTAAAGGCTAACACAAATTGTTTAGGACTGTCCGAATGTGCTGAAATGAGCTGGGACATGGGATCGTTAAGCAGACGCAAGGGTCAAAAATCTTTTTCCCTGAGCAATCTGTGTTAGCCTTTAGTTCCCATAATAACGTGTAAATAATTCGCATCACGGGCGAGTGTACAAATAGCTGGAAACGTACGAGACTGAGGGGGAAAACTAAAATTTAGCAACTTGGAATTTAAGGTTAAAAAAGAAACTGCCTAAAATGCTGAATGCATGTGCCTGAACAATAGGGGAGAGAAAGAACAGAAGCTTCTACTGCTCTCCTGTAGAGGGCATTTCAGTCGTTCAAGGCTAGAGTTGTGTGTTCCCATTACTTTTCATTGTAATTTACAGCTTAATAACTTTAAAACCACTTGCTGCAGAAACAGTAATTTTGGTGTGGTAAAATTCAGTACATAGCTGAAATGTTCACACAAATTTTAGTCTTGCAGCTTTAAAAGTAGTCTTTTTAATTTGAGGTTAATTTAACACGCAGTCCAATGGAAATACACATCTCTAGCCCTGAAGAATTCTGTGTATTGGATTGTAAATTCTGCTGAATACACAGATAATTGGTAATTGTGACTTCTCCTATTTATACCGATTTAACGTCAATTTTATATTTTCGTATGTTTTATTATTAAAAGTTTGGCAGACAATAAGAAAATTCTGTGGCACCAATCTGATAACATGGCTGGCATGTATAATATTGATAATAAACTATTCTGATAACGTGACCAACATGTACAATATGTACGACAAACTAGTCTGATAACATTACCAGTATGTGCAATATTAAAAATAAACCAGTCTGATAACGCGACTAACATGTACAATATGTATGATAAACTAGTCTGAAAACCTGACCAGCATGTATAATATGTACGACAAACTAGTCTGATAACATTACCAGTATGTGCAATATTAAAAATAAACCATTCTGATAACGCGACCAACATGTACAGTATGTATGATAAACTAGTATGATAACATGACCAGCATGTATAATATTAATAATAACCAGTCTGATAACGTGAGCATGTATAATAAACTACTGATCTTGGTTGCAGAGAAATCAACTTGCAGAGGTACAATTAACTTACAAGAAGGTGACATCGGCACACTCACGTGTTCGGTAAAATATGGCGGAGCTATTATTCCGACAGTAGATTTCTACGATGGCACCCGACTGCAATCGAAGGTGCAAGTTGTCTCGAAGAACCTGTTGGAGATAACATCAAACATCACTGCAAGTTGGCGACATGACAAGAAACCATATCACTGTACCACTGCTGTGGCAGATCCCTTTTACAAAGATGAATGTATCGCCAGTCTTGACGTAAAATGTAAGGCTATCTATCTATCTATCTATCTATCTATCTATCTATCTATCTATCTATCTATCTATCTATCTATCTATCTATCTATCTATCTATCTATCTATCTATCTATCTATCTATCTATCTATCTATCTATCTATCTATCTATCTATCTATCTATCTATCTATCTATCTATCTATCTATCTATCTATCTGTCTCTCTGTCTGTCTCTCTGTCTGTCTGTCTGTCTGTCTACCTACCTACCTATTTCTGTATATGTATGTATGTATGTATGTATGTATGTATCTATCTGTCTGTCTGTCTGTCTACCTACCTACCTATTTCTGTATATGTATGTATGTATGTATGTATGTATCTATCTATCTATCTATCTATCTATCTATCTATCTATCTATCTATCTATCTATCTATCTATCCATCCATCCATCCATCCATCCATCTATCCATCTATCTATCTATCTATCTATCTATCTATCTATCTATCTATCTATCTATCTATCTATCTATCTATCTATCTATCTCACTGTGTTAATTTCTTTCTTAGCAGTAAAGGACAGTTGATTTCAGTCCTATACCTAAAGCCCACAACACAAAAATTCTGTACTGCTTTGTAGGGTCTAAACATGTCCACTTAATATTAAAACGCTTGGTTATCAACAATCACTATCGTTTTAATGATAGGAAAATGTCTATGGTAGACCTGGGCTTCGTTTCATTCGATTTTTGAAAACTTAAGTTAGTGCAATGTGATTCCTTGACTCTCAACTTATAAACGTGTGAAAACGTTATATCCTTTGGCGTAAGCTCCCTTAAGCCCCTTCTTGCTTCTTACTTGTCTATAAACTATTTTGCATGAAATAAAACTTAAGTCGTAATTATATCCCAGTCACATGCATGCAAGGTAAATTCGCCTTTTTTTCGGGAATAAATTTGTAAGGGATGGTTCAACATTATATCATTTTTTAATAAGTACTTAGGGTATTAAATTTCATGACCCCCCCCCCCCAACTTAGTACTTAAAATGATGATCTTCCAAGAAATAATACCAAAATACCACAAAAATCTGTGTCATAAATGACCATCACTTTCCATTATCTATAGAAGTGTACAGGTCCATTTACACCCCACCCCCCCGCGTACTGAAAGTACAAATTCAAAAATGACTAAAATGTTGAACCATCCCTGACAAAGCCCAGTAACTAAGCCTTCACGTTCATTGACGGCGTTGGTTTGTTACGTAAGGCCAGCGCATTGTGTTTCATCGACCTTGCTTTGAAAACAAAGTATAACGGGAAGTGTACCTTGGCGTCAGCACGACACGGACCGCACGCACCGCGTAACTCCCCATGTAGCAAAGCTGATTTCTGTCAAAAGGGGAGATGGGTCTGTCAATTGGGGCATTGTTCACATTTAAATTAATCAGTTTTCCATGTTTTATGTTTTTCTCTTCCAACATTACTACGTTGTCGAAAACTGGGATAGGATGGCACGTTTAACGAAGCATTCCCATGAAGGCTTGGCAGATCTGTGAAGGGGGGCGGGTGGGTGGGTAAAGGGAGTTGGTCAGTACGCTGGTACAGGTAATTATTTTTCTAGATTACGCGGTACGGAAAATAAAAATCGTTCAAAATTTTGGATAGTACGAAGTACGTAAAATAAGAGGGCTTACAGTACGCCAGTACGGTAAATAAAAAGCCCCAGTACGCCAGTGCGGGAAACCCCTTACCCACCCTCAGCTGTCAATGGCCTCCGTCGGGCACGGACTAAACCTAACAAGCCTTCATGGAGCGGGCTTAGTTGAACGTCCAATCCTCCCCAGGGTTAGTTAAACCCCGAAATGAACGACTCGTCTCGACTCGACGCTGCTCTCGCCCTCCACCAATTCTTCTGGCTTCCTTCTTTCATTGAATGCAAAACTAAACAAGGTTTAACAAAAGTTACACCTCCCCCTCCTTAAGGGGAGGAGGCTTAACTTTTATGTACAGTATATGAATATTATAGAAGACTAAGGATTGAATCCAAAGAAAGGCTCTGTTTGAATGTGTAAACGCTCAAAGTCTGCTCTATCCGTAGAGAGAGAGAAGAGTCTCGTTACTTGCGAGAATTAGCATAATCGAAATGAAGAAAAAATAGTATGTAGGCCCCTACTGATCATTATAATCATACGAAATAGTTTTTAAGTGTATCTAATTTCTACGAGAGTTTGAAACATACATGAGATTTTAGACAGAAATACGCTGAATTAAAATGGTATTATTCGCTTTGCATATTTTTACAGATAGTGTTAGGGACATCAATATTGAACCAATGAGATCTGATTTCTATGTGGGGGAGCAACTAAACTGTACTGCGATGGGGAACCCTCCCCCTTCATTCCAGTGGACCAGAGTTACACCACCAGGGGGCACTGTAGTGAAAGGACGCATGTTGCGGCTGACAGATGCTATGGTCGGCAGGGCGTCTACTTGGAGATGTGAAGCCACAAATACAGTCAGGACCTTCTCCAAGATTCACTCAGAAATAACTTTTAGAGTTCGTAAGTGTGTTCTTAAAATATTTCAATTTCTGTTTTGGAATACCTGCCAGGAGAGTGCCTGGATTGAATGCACTCTTTCAGGACCCGGTCGGTGAGCGAGTCAATAACTTAGTCATACTTTGGCACTCCAAAATTGTCCCGAAGAAAAATCTTGACATGGACCATTCGTTTCTCTGGGCATATACTTGAATGAAAGATTTTTTGACAAAGAAACTCTTTAATTTGGCGTAGTTATAATTATTCCGATTAGCATTGCTTTTTGTGAGCTGCACTCCTTGTGTAGAACATAAGTATATGTTTGGAAACTGGAGGAGGGGGGAGGAGAGGGGAGAAGGAGGTTGTATTCCAAAGGACCCAAAGGTTATATTTCGTGTACCATTCGATCAACATGTATCTGATTATGTTTGTCTTACGCAATAAGCATAAAACTGGTGGCTAAAATAGAAGAAGAAATACCAACATCCACATTGACAATCTTATCAGTTTGATAATTTCAACAAATATAAATATCTTTGTTTCACTTTTTTTTTAACAGTAGGATACATATTTTATTTCACATTCGGGATACATATTCTAATGAGATGGTGCTTACTGCGTCAAAGAAAACGAAGCAGATTATTATGTCATACTGAATAGCATGGCACTGTTCTCATGATCATAGGGCTGACATTTTTTCTGTGCACCACGTTCTTGAACGGTGCTGCAAAACAAGCCCAGCAAGTTTTAAGACAGGTCGGATAGCAGCGCCATCTGGAGTTTTGAACTTTCTTTTTTTTTGTTTGCTTCCAAAAGGGATTTGCGTTTGTCGTTTGACTATTGATAAAGATAAGCAAATTTCGAGGTGTAATTTGTCGTGTTTTCCTTGAAATGTTCTGTCGTCATTGGTGGTGCTGGCCATGGAAACATGAAAGGAAATGTTGAATTGAAGAATGATGGAGGTCCCCCGCTGAGCCAGGCTTATCATCACAGCTCAGAAAAGACCACTTCCCGCATCCGAAGGCTAGAAAAATACACCAGCAAAGCAGGCAAATGACTCCTTCGCTGCGGCTGCGTAAGAATAATGTTATACTTACCTATGCTGTGCAAAACATGTGTTTTAGTGCCCTGTTTTTACTTTTGTAGTGCCTGGAACTACTCCGAAGTCCGGCCAAACAGTTGGAGCGTCGACCCGCGTAGATGCATTCACATTAAACGTTATCATTGCAACAACGATAAATGTAATAATGGTGCTGATTCTTAGATAACAAGATATGAATTGCAACGACCGAGCAAGGGCGTTAGAGCTGACAATCACTTTGATCCAGCAAAATGCAGTCCCCGAGAGCGAAAAAAAAATTACAGCATACAAGCAACACAACTGTATATGCAGTCAAGCAAAATGCAGCATAGATTTCATGGGAGCACCTTAGAGAGCGATGAATTACATTTTAACCCTTTCGTGGCGAAGAGGCTGAAACTATGGCTTCTGAAAGCGCACCTTGAAAATCCTGTCAAGAAAAATTGTAGATCTGGAGAATTATTTTCCTCTGTGGATTTTTTTGTTTTTGTTTTTGTTTTTTTTTTTTTTTTGTTTGTTTTTGTTTTTGTTTTTGTTTTTGTTTTTTTTTTTTTTTTTTTTTTTTTTTTTTTTTTTTTTGTTTTTTTTGTTTTTGTTTTTGTTTTTTGTTTTGTTTTGTTTTTGTTTTGTTTTGTTTTTGTTTTGTTTTGTTTTGTTTTTCTTTTTGTCTTCTTAACAAGGATTTGATTTTGGAATCACTATGTTGCAGATTTTTATGTGAGTAGTACTAAAATGGTTAAACTGTGCTTTGTCGAGAAATGCGCTACAGTGCCTCCAACATTCGCCAGCAGTACTGAGAGAGGTGGTAAGGAGTCCGGAATCTATAAAAATGGCTATCATCTGGTTAAAGGAATAGTCGTAACCCTTTCCCGCTCCAATCTTCCCCCAAAATGCCCGGATGAAAAATGTCCTCTGCTCAACACTTTTTTTTTTTTTCAAAATTAAGTTTTTCATTCATGTGAAATATTTTTGAAGGAGAATAACGATGAGGCTAATCAGTGTATCATGTTGCAGGTAACTAGCTTTTGCTTATGTCGTATATTCTCGCCAGGAAAGGATTAATTCTTGAGCCTGTCCAACAGTGATGGATTACTTGAAATATATGTGAGATGGATGGTAAAAAATGATACATTCAGTTGTAATTTATGTGTTCAGGAAATCGCCATGACTTTCTCATTGGGCTGATGCTGTCGTTCTAGGGACGTCAAATGTTAAAAAAGTGAAGGAAAGCGAGTGAAAAAAAGCAAACATAGACACAACTTTGAAATAGATGCACAGTAGAACTTAAGATTAATTAAATAAGATGATTGAATGAACTTATTCCGCACAGTGATAAAACCTTGGCTCTATGTATGTATGTATGTATGTATGTATGTATGTATGTATGTATGTATGTATGTATGTATGTATGTATGTATGCATGTATGTATGCATGCATTCATGTTGCAGAAGATGGAATATTACTTGCCTCGCAAGATAAAAGGCTGACTGTACAACTTGGCGTATATTTGTTCTTCAACATATTCTTTGGCTCTTTGTAAATGAAGGCTTTGAACGTAAAATCTCCACCTTAAATGAGATGAAAGACAAAACATGAAATTCCGACACGGATATGGATAGAGTTAATGATACCAGTGTTAATTTTTTTGAGCCACCGTTTTAATTCTGACGATGTGTACCAATTTTGCATAAAATGTACAGGACACACAACAAACCAAATTTCAAAATGATTACTGAGCCAGACGGATAGTCGGTACTCCGACAAATTGAATTCTTCATAATTCTAGTTTTAATGTATTTCCTATATTACAATAATAAAATTTCTTCAAAAAAGTGTTGTGTCATTTTTCAACCCCTGCTAGTAGTCAAGACCTGAATATGTCATCTTGAATGAAGTATGTACTCTTGAATTGTTGACACTGGTCCAATAGCGTATACGTCACAAAGATAGAGTCACCAACACACGGGACCTCGTTCCAGCTTTCATCTTTTTCAGAGTTTATGGTGCTTTTTGCCAGGAAAAGAAGGACACTCGAATAAATTTGAATTAGATTTTTGTGGCGCATAGATTTTAATATATGACGATTTATCTAACTGAAACGAATATTTCAATTACAAACAACATAATACCTTAAATGCTGGTAACCAATGAGAGATTTATGGTGCCCATAGCATTTTCGTCGTGTGCCAAGTAGTACTCAAATGATACCCCCTTTCCCAACAATAGCATAGAAATTCACAGCTTGGGAACACTGTCCGCTTCTTCCCGATTGGGTAGAACTTTTACCGCTATAGACAAAAAAGTGAACGTCAGCAAAGAACTGTCCAGTGCTGTTTTCTTCGCTGGGGGTGGGGGGGGGGGTGGGGGGGTGTTCGTGTCCTCCAAACCTACAGCTTTCTATTTCAGCTCCCCCGAACAACT
The DNA here is from genome assembly GCA_964020975.1 of Hermodice carunculata. Classification (NCBI taxonomy): domain Eukaryota; kingdom Metazoa; phylum Annelida; class Polychaeta; order Eunicida; family Amphinomidae; genus Hermodice; species Hermodice carunculata. The sequence continues at coordinate 33,259,530 of OZ026628.1, read as the reverse complement.
TCGGGATCCATCCCTGAGAGGGATTCGAAAATACGCTGGAAGCTGTTCCTCCAACCTCCCCCTCGCCTCCTCCTTTATCTGCACACCTGATTGAGCGTACTGTCATTTCAGCGGTCATATCATGCTCTTGTTAAAGTGTGTGTGTCAACACACACATTTTTGTTTTTCCTGAATTCTTTCTTTCTTTATGTCTGTGTGCCAACACAGACATATTGTTTTTCTTTCTTTCTTTCTTTCTTTCTTTCTTTCTTTCTTTCTTTCTTTCTTCTTCTTTCTTTACAGGCAAATTTGTCCGACACTTCATTTAAAAAGTATTACAAGTTGAAACTCCAAACTTGGCACAATTATACTTCTATAGATGAAGTCTCGCCTTTTTATAGTGAGATGTCATGCTTCTCAAAATTATGCAAATGAGGGCAAATTAAAATTTTAAATCTTCAATATTCTATATACTATAGTATGTGGTTCTGAGTGTATAGGAGTTCGATCATAGCAAGGTAAAGGTCATCTCAAATGTCAAGATCATTTGGACTTTTGAAAGTTTCATCAAGTCATAAATCGGCCAATTTCCATCCAATTCTAATCATGTTGGATTCAAATTGTAGGTATTGCAACACTGCACATTTTAATAAGAACATGTAACCTTAAAAGGGCAAAGGGCAAGGTCATTTGGCCCTTTGAAAGTTTCATATTGCCATAACTTGGTCAATTTTTATCCGATTTGGTTCATGTTGGGCTTAAATTGTGGGTATTGTAACACTGTACATTTTTACAATGTACATGTAATCTGTAAAGGTCAAAGGTCAAGGTCATTTGGACTTTGAAATTTGCATCCAGCCATAAGCTTAATGTAATGTGAAGTACCCAAGGATAAAAGTTGTAGCATTTGATATTTACAAGTTTTGAAGGCACACAGACAGATTTGCTTTGAAGCAAATCTTTTCTAGTTATTTCTTTCTTTCTTTCTTTCTTTCTTAATTTCTTTCTTTCTTTCTTTCTTTCTTACTTTCTCAGCAAATTTGTCCGATACTTTTCTCGGACACTATTATGCATAGAAACGCCAAACTTGGCATGGTTGTACCTCCATACAAGGAGTTTGACCGTTTTATATAGAGGAAAGAAGATGTTTAAAATTATGCAAATTAGGGGCATTTAAAATTTAAATCTTGAATATCTTCAAAAGTATAATAGATAGACATGTCATTCCAACTTCTATTTGGGAGTTATTGACCAGTGCGCATCTAATGAATTTTTTAAAGAAAGTTGTAGCAATTTAAATTATGCTAATTAGGAGCATTGCAAATTTTAAATCTTAAAAATATCTTCAAAACTATTATAGATAGACATTTCATTCTAACTTCTACTTGGGGGTTGTAGACCAGTGCGCATTTAACGAATCTAAAACAAAAGTTGTAGCAATTAAAATTATGCAAATTGGCAGAATTCGAATTTTTAAAACTTCAATATCTTCAAAACTATTATAGATAGATATGTCATTCTAACTCGTACTAGGGTATTGTTGACCATTGTGCACCTAATGAATTGAAAATGAAAGTTGTAGCAATTCAAATTATGCTTAATGGCACCATTCGAAATTTTAAATCTTGACTAACGTCAAAGCTATAATAGAGATGTCTTTTCAACTTCTACTCCTGTGTTATGGGATAGTTGTACATTGCCGAATCAACGTGCTTTGAAGACACACACACTGATTTGCAATGCAGCAAATCATCTTTCCTAGTTTTGTTTTGTTTGTATGTGTGTACCCACGGACCCAGGGGTGTGTGTTTGTTTTTAATATTTTTGGGAATTAAAATGACGGTTTATAGGAATACATTTGTTGTAAACATGATTTTTTTTCGGGATAGTAATTGTCACATTCCAGCAAGAGTAATTTTATGTTTTGCTTTGTTCATTGCTACATGTTTGAAATTCCTGTTTGAGCGGGGTTCATTTGGGGTTCATTTTGGCTCCGCCTGTTCCCCAGTCCCTCTTTTCTTCACCAAATGAAATACATTTAAACCAAATTCTTGCGGTTTTACAAACATACACATGTGTAATTTCAAAACAAGCCCAAGTTTCGGGAATGATGATTGGTTTTGGCTTTCTTGTTTTGTTTTTGTTTGTTTTTTCCCTTGGGATGTGTGTGTGTGTGTGTTTGTGTGTGTGTGTGTGTGTGTGTGTGTTTGTGTGTGTGTGTTGGTTTGATTTAAACGTATTTTATTCCATGACAAGTCAATTACACAGAACGGCCAAGTGGTTTTCAAAGCAATCTGTCCTGGAAGGCAATCGGGGAGGAGGGCTTTGCCCTATATTAACCCCTCTTGCGGAGAATAGACAAGGAGACAGGACAGACAAGACACCACACAGCCTGGCGCTTTTTTCCACGACGTAATAATGCCTTGATTGGAGCCGAGTATTGCACTGAACCAACGAGTTTAAGGAAGACACTACAGTTGGACAAGACAGACAGAAGGGCTGGCTGTATAAAACTAAACCGTTGACTCCGCCCACAGAGCGATGGACGGTGTGTGTTTTGTTAACCCTGAAATATTTATGGGTGATTACAGACGATTTCAAACAAGACTGATTATATATATAATCAGGATTGCTGTGTTTGTTATTCAGTTCTTTCTTTTTTTTTTTTTTTTTTTTTTTTTTGGATGGGTTACCTTTTTGTCTCGACGTGTCGCTCTGTTATCTCATAAAACAGCTTTTGACGTCCACGCGGAAGAAAGTCGAAGACTGGGAAGATGAACAATATTCCCTGTAGTTATATATCCATATGGTTGGTGGTGATTCGTCGCCCGTCCATCTGTCTGTCCAACTTTTCACTTTTTTTTTTTTTTTGACTTCTTCAAAACAGCCAGTCAGATTCTCTGCAAACTTGGTAGGTTCTCTGCAAACTTGGTAGGATTGTACTTCGGTCAAATGGTCACGCTCCATTAAATCTTCAGATTTTGCATGAATTTTGTTGTTCATTTTTTGTTAAATCTTAAAAATTTCTGAAATCGCTTGCCCGCTTGAAAATTGCATAGGCACATTACTGTAAACATATAGACCGCGATTTTTTTTAATTATTATTATTATTTTTGTCGGGGGGGGGGGGCGGAGGGAGGCATTTTACTCCACATTCAGGACTGAGCACATGTCAGAATGCTTGTAGCATCAAACTTTCCTCCTGTAGCACAGTCAGTCTAAATTTCCTATCTTCATAATGGTACAACATGTTTCCCTGTAGCACTTTTCTGCATTCTTGTAGCACTTTGGTGCTACAGTGCTACAGGATGCCCAGCCATGACATTCATACAGTTTACCATGCATACATTTATTCCGCCGACGTGCCAGTCCTACATGAGGATCAAAATGTACCGAGACTTTGTTTATAAACAATGTCGTTGGGGGTATTATGCAGCAGATGTGCATTATTAATATCTTTAACTTCGTGAACGTGCTTTATGTGAACGTCAAATGTATGAAAGACAAAATTAGTTCGTTTGCAAAGAGTACAAACGCAAAATGGATAGTCGTAACACAGACCACAAGTTGCCCCACCTTCCCTCTTGGGTCCCCGCTGCAATAACAAAACATACGTGTCCGCATATCGCTACTAAATCACACGGCGTCTTATTACCTGTGAGAAAGTGTAAGTTGTGACGTCGAGCCGTCAACCTGGCAGTCTTAATGAACTGCTAACCTTTGACTGCAAGTGAAAACATGGCCTTACACAGGTCTCATTTTTGTCGGTCTGTGAGTATTTCGACAGAAGTTGCTTTCTGTTAAACCTATATTACTTACGACAACATCGCGTGCATAGCAGACATGTTTGGGACACAAGTTTTCAATTCAGAAAAAAACTGACTCTCATTTATTCAGAGCAAACTCATAAAAACAGGATGATTCGTTCAACTTAGAGGAAATCAAATTTATCCAATTTTGAAACCTCCTTGTCATGTTTGCCTGCAAATCATAGTCTCTTTTTACTGAATTTTACAAATAGGAAGCCCCTTAGCGACTGCAAAAAGTTCATTTTAAAAGCCAACATTACTTCGTCGTTTCTCAATTTGACAAGATTTAATTATTATGCGATAACATTATTTATCTGTTACATGATTGAAAGGTATTATATGCAAAAGTATCTTTCTGTCAGTCAAATATAAATCTCGGAGACAGGACAGCGCGGGCGTGTTTCGCGGGCAAGATACAGCGTTTACCTCCTTTCTGATCATTCTATGAACTAGTTGTCACATGGAATGGGACATATTCGGTAAGCTTAATCAGTGCCAACTACGACTGAAGTCTAACCATAACGAACTGCTCGGACTTGTAAGAAGGGTGCTGTTCCTTGTAAAAAGACATTTCATTCGACTACCAGCATGCCTAAAGTTACATAGAATATTAAAGTCCAGGTCAACGGCTTTTTTCGACGCGCTTTGGGCACATTGCGCCCAAAGTGCGCCGAGGAAATCTGTTGACTCAGTCCAAAATGTCAGAGTTAACAGTTCCACTGCAAGTTTCGAAAAAAAATGATGTACTTTGAATTAATATACTCTGATATTCATATTTCTGGTAGACCGACCTTTCACTCTATAGTTCAAGCATGCCGATAGATGCAGAGAACAAGCAGGTTATGGTGGCGTCATCACACATGCACCCGGGCAAGTCATGTAAGTTGTAATTGGTCCCAGTTATTGAATAAACCCATATGAGCCCAGCGTATTTATGGTATTATTGGAAACAGGTTGTGTTCAGAGTCACTTTGGCACATACACGGCCCACCCGTCACGAAAGTATACCCACATAAAAATTATGGCAAGTTCATACAAACAGTGCAATAACGTTACTTACTGTGGGCGGCCAGGCCATTGAATTAACGGCATCATTACAAAAATTGGTCCAGACAGACGTATTTACATTATTTCAGTGGTCGTATCAGCATAGTCATCTAAGTCCCTGATAGAACGATTCCATTGAAAATATATCATCCACATAACAGAATTACCCACATTTTCATTCACTTTGACGATTATTCCTTTGAGCTCGAGCAGCCGAATATGCTTACAAGTTTTTTGCATGATATTTGATTTTTTTTCTGTAATTCTCCCATAACTTTGATCTCGTTGGCCATTCTGTAGTGACAGATTGAGAAAGAAAAAAGGCTGTCCGTTTCTGGCTTAAATTTATGATACCATATAATATTGACTGCAAAAGGCCACCGTGGTGAACATTTATGATCGCATCAAATGAAAAAACAGTATTTCCTGTATGTATGAAACAGAATTACTGTGCGGGCCCACGGAACATTATTTCCGATCACATACAATTTCATCTCGCGAGAGTTGCTTTCTGTGAACCCCAGAAAACACGTCGACACGCTTTTTTTCACTTTTCGAACCCACAACGTCAGTCTGGAGTTCGTGGGAGGAGCTTCTGGCTCCCTGTAGGTACTTTTTTGTTGGGGAAAGCCAGCGAACCATATGCCGTCAGAGTGGCGTGAGAGAGTTTGTCTTGTGGATGAGACAGACGCATCAACCGTCCATGTCGGCCAACTCAAGCTGAAGTGAAATGTGTTTAAAATTCGCCGTTACCTGAAAGGGAACTAAAGATCGAAGACATTATTTACCTCAACAAATCAGAGCTTAGTACTTACGCGGTGTCATCATGCTGATAGGAATATTGTTGGCATGTATCATAGTTGGAGCTGACTCGTCCAGGCAGGTACGTTTTGATCATACAACAGGTATATTTCTTGCAAACGAACATTATTTATTGAAACTTTTTCAGCAAGGGAAGTACAACCCCAGTTATAATCCCAATAATTAACCCGGTTGTACTATTTTAACCATTCCAGATTTAAATATACTGGCGAAAAGACTTTTATTCAAATACCGACACGCCTATAGTTTTTGAGACAGGAGGGCTATCCAGGTCAACAGCTTTCCCATGCCCACTTATTTCGAGCCGAGGAAAGCTGTGGACCAATCACTGAGAGTGAAAGGGTTAATGTTCAATGGAGGCATGGAATGCCGACGAAAACCATACTTGCTGCGTCTGTATTGAAAGCACCCGGGAGAAAAGCAAGTCTGAAAAATTACACACATGTACACGAACAGATGAGTGAAAGTGACTACATGGAAATAATTATTTTTTGTAGTTTTTATGACACTACACACAGTAGGAAGTGTCTTCTTGTCACATGACTGTCTATGGTAAATTGTTTTAATTTCGCTTTATTACTATTTTCGCTTATTTCACTGGCGGCACCAAACCGTGAACATAAAAACGCAGTACTCTATCATTGGTTCAGTATGATTTATGTCCAAAATAGAACATAAAATGAAATGTCGAAAATACAAGAACAGCGAAAATTTAAACACTAAAAAAATCAAGCAATTTACAGTATCGCTAACACATATCTTCACCTGTATTGTTTACCTGCTTTTGCCGGAGGACAAGCGTGTAACCATGCGCACACATTTTTTTTTTCAAACACGCAGCAGAAGACTAGCGCAAAGCTGTAAGTGCTTGAAAACCATTTCATGTTCGTTTACAGAGTAAACTTCTTTAAAAAAAAAAGGACAGCCTTTCATCCTGTAGTTAGCCGAATGTATAGCTCAAAGTGCAGAGCTGCAGACATTAGATAACTTTATCATGAGGTGATCTTCAGATGTGGGCCCGAGGAAACATGTGCCAATGCGTCTCTTCGTCAGATAACAGCTATGAGTCCTATCAATCGTATTCTGACTAGTTTAATCAGTTCATCTTTTGGAGGAGAGTGGCGCATTTGGTTTGTACTTGGGAGGGCGTGATTTGTTTTGTGGACCTCGTGCTGTGTTGCAGTGAGGGATGCCGCCTTCCTGGATGAGGTGAAAGAGATGGCCAGGGACACAGCCAAATAGGAAAACATCCATGTAGACCGATGCAGCGTCAGGATATTGTGAATGAGAACCGGATACGATCTGACATTTTTAACCAGACATGATAGCTACGACGATAAATGTTTTCTAAATGTAGAAAAAGTTTCAAGGCAGCAAAAAAAAAAAAAAAAAAAAAAAAAAAAAACAAACAAACATGCATTACATTATGAAATGGAAAGTCAGCTTGAGTCTATCTATCTATCTATCTATCTATCTATCTATCTATCTATCTATCTATCTATCTATCTATCTATCTATCTATCTATCTATCTATCTATCTATCTGTCTATCTATCTATCTATCTGTCTGTCTGTCTGTCTGTCTGTCTGTCTGTCTATCTATCCATCCATTCATCTATCCATCCATCCATCCATCTACCCATCCATCCAGCGTCAGGATATTGTGAATGAGAACACGATGCGATCTGACATTTTTAACCAGACATGATAGCTACGACGATGAATGTTTTCTAAATGTAGTAAAAGTTTCAAGGCAGCCAAAAAAAAGAAAAGAAAAGAGAATCCATGCATTACATAATAAAATGGAAAGTCAGCTTAAGTCTATCTATCTATCTGTCTATCTATCTATCTATCTATCTATCTATCCGTCCGTCCGTCCGTCCATCCATCCATCGGTGTGTTTGTCTGTCTGGTTGGCTAACTGACTACCTGTCTGTCTTTCTGATTGATTACCTGTCTGTCTGTTTGTTGTCCGTCCGTCGGCAATATTCATTTATCTCAAAACGTCTGTGTCTTGCAGCATTTTCACACCAACGATACCCGGAATCTGTCAGCCATATTGTGTGCTCTCCATGTCAACAATACCCGGGATACGTCAGTCATGTTCCAAACTTCCCACATCAACAATACCCGGGATCTGTCAGCTGTGTTCTTTTCTCTCCAAATATACAATGGCCGGGATTCATCAGGCCTGTTCTATACTCTCCGTGTCCGGTCCTTGTCACTTGCCAATTCCAAAATATAAATACAAAAACATCAAATAGTCTTTTTAAACTTATTCCTAAAAAAACAAGGTCAGCGGATTTTTTAAGAACATATCAGCATGAACTTAAACAACGATACTGGACCTTCAGCGTGTATCTGATCAGAACACGTTTTGGAGCCTGCATGGAATAACCGGACGTGTTTATGTCCAAAAGGTGCTCCTCATAGTTAGCCAGGACAACCTTCATGCAACATTAAGAAAAATGAAGGTGACATGGTTCTGAAATAGCAAGAAAGATTAATTATATAGACACTTGCTTATAGATGCAAGGCTCGCAAAACAAAAGGCCAGTATCTGTCTCTGTTTGGAAGAATGATGTGGAATACAAAGTAAAAAAAAAAAAAATTAAAAAACAAAAATAAATATTACGGTTATGCTACATTTGGAAGCTTAAATTGTTACGAGGTGACATCACGTAAATTTATGGAAGTATTCATTATGTAATGTGACGTCATATGATGCAATACAATACACTTCGATACGGTACGGTACCATACAGTACAATACAGCAGGGGTGTATTGAAGTAGGGGGTACAACTGCTTCGTTTTTCTTGTCATTTAAGTCCCTCATCTTCTGCACTCGCCATGCACTGATGTGCGATCGAAAAAATTGCCGTGATAATTAAAGTGTGTGTGTCAGCACACATTTCTCTGTTTTTCTAGGAATTCTTTCTTTCTTTCTTTCTTTCTTTCTTTACAGGCAAATTTGTCCGACATTTCATTTGAAAAGTATAACACGTAGAAACTCCAAACTTGGCACAATTATACTTCTATTGATAAAGTCTGGCCTTTTTATAATGAGAGGTCATGCTTTTCAAAATTATGCAAATGAGGGCTAATTAAAGTTTTAAATCTTCAATATGTTATGTACTATACAGTGCATTCCAGCTTGAGCTCTGGGGGCCGTCTCATTAGTTGTGACCACAGTGCTGGTGGCCCAAACAGCCTATCACTGGCCTCTTTGCCCTGCCACTCAACCCGGCTGCTATAATTAGTGGTGTTTGTCAACAGGTCTACATGGGTGCTGCTGTAGACATTTATATGGGTTTTATTTTCACTTTTATAGCGTCAAATAATTGGATTTTTTACCAAATAATCCGGCTAAAGGGACACCATTTTACTGTGGAGCTGGCCCTACTATGTGTCTGCCAACCTACCAAACACACATGACCAGTGACAGTGAATGATTGGTATCAAATGACCAGCTTATTCCAAAGTCCTGGCAAGTGTAACCACATCAAAATAAACCCTACCCTATCCGCCTTAAGTTTATGTGTATTTTATTACCCCAATAGATTTCACTCATAATCCACAGCCTTTATCAACATCGTAAGACCTGTGGGACATTTTTACAGGGGTGATTTAGACAAAGCAAGTAGCCAAGAAGAGGCAACTGGAAACTGTGCCACGCGTTTCGACCTGTCTAGGTCTCATCAGGCACTGGCAGGGATTTCCAAATGTTCCATATATATATAGTTAGGGGTAACAAATGCGTTGCTAAATTTTTACAGGGGTGTCACATCTCAAGTAAACTGCAAACAAGCCATAATCCTGGTATATATTTTATAAGATGTGACATCAAAATGACCCTTTGAAAATGAGGCATCCCTTGACTCATTCAGGACAGAAGTCTTCATTTACTGTCAGTAAAATTTGTATCAAAGGGATATACTGAGTATTCTTATCTTTTAAATTAGGGGGTTCTGATTTAAAATTTCTGACAATCATAATAGAACAGAATATCTGCTCATGATTTGTGATATTCTGACCTTTTTTTTATTTGTTTCACACATTGTATTAGCAATGCAAATTTGAAAGAATTAGCAAAGAGCATATCCTTTGGGTTCATCACTGAATGAGTTAATTTTGTCATTTAAACATTGGCTGCATTGATTGAATAGCTATGTCTGTTTGGTAATTTAATTATAAGTCAAAGTTTTCTTTCTGGACACCAGTCAGTTCAGTGGCTCTTAAAGAAAACATATTGGGCTACATTATTTACATACAATTACACAGTCCAGGAAATGCTCAAGATCCCTGCTCATGCAGTCTATCATTAAAGTGTGTGTGTCAACACACACTTTCCTTTCTTTCTTTCTTTCTTTCTTTCTGAATTTGAAAATTTCAATCTTGAATATCTTCAATAGTATAATACAGATGTCATTCCATCTTCTACTAGGGGGTTGTTGACCATTGGCACCTGATCACCTAATGAATTAAAGATAAAAGTTGTAGCAATTTAAATTATGTTAAAAAGCACTATTAGAAATTTTAAATCTTGAATAACTTCAAAGCTATAATAGATAGAGATGCCATTCCAACTTCTACTCCTGTTTTGTGGAATAGTTGTACATTGCCATACCAATATGCTTTAAAGACACACACACTGATTTGCTATGCAGCAAATCATCTTTCCTAGTTGTGTTTCTATACTCTAATTTAACTCGCCTCAAAATCGCATAAAGATTTTGTACCACAAGAGGCGTGCTTTCGAATAGAGACGTGTAATACGCTAGCACAGTCCCATTGCCATTTCAAAAATCAAAACTTGTCTTGAAATACAATATTAGTGTTAAACTTATTCAGTACACACCGTCACTTTTTATGTTAGTTCAATACGAACGCAGATATCCTTCTTGCACGACCACCTAAGAATTCGAAGTAGAAAGAGTCCACATGAAAGGTGTAAAGGGAGATTAATAGGGACATGGGGGTGAGGGCATCGTCGTTTTCTATAGGGCTGATTCTTTTGAGCTGTCGGCCATTGTGTATGCATGACACTATAACTCTAGGTGATATTCCCCCGACCGAATCAACTTTTTGTGCGCATTTTTACCTAATTGGTCTAGTTGTAAGCCCCGATGCACTTTGTACAGTTCTCCACCAAGAAAAAAAAATGCTATTAATTCAATAGCATTTTTGGCATTTGACGTGACGCATAATGCTTGGAATAAATGGGAGAACAGCATTAATCTGTCTACCTTATTTTGGGTCCCTCTCCAACAGAACGTATTCACTTTTCTCAGTTGGTCTTTATTCATCTTCAGCAAAAGGATGCCGTCTCAGTTTGCCACAAGAAATTTGCAATACAATTGCAGTATATTATGTTCAAGAGAACCAGGCGAACCCATCAATTTAACCCTTTGAACATGAAGTAGAGTTTTGACCCAAATATTTATTTTCATTGCCCTTATGTGTGTGATATGTCGTTCATGGGAGAATAAGAGCTAGTCATTTATGCGAGTGAACAATGATAGGTCTTCAAATTGAGTTGCTGTCATTTTCAACCGTTTGCAATAACATACTTACAAATATATTGGGTCTGAGCCTGCATTATACATGACCATGCGATGTATATTATTTTCTCCGCAACTCAGGAAAAAAAGCACATAATTTAGTTAGAGTTTCAGTTTATAATAATAATTTTGGTTTGATGTACATGTTGGGCATGCACACTACCGATTTTCTTCAAAAAGTAGACAACATTAATGTTGCAAGGACCACCCACATACTTACATGTCTTGTGTTTGATATAATCCATTGACTATTCTTTCATACGTTTGCTTTTCATTCATTTGTTCGTCCGTCCGTCTTTCTATCTGTTTATCTATCTGTCTATCCATCCTTTCATATCTTTCTATCCCTCAGTTTAACTCTTGTTTGGAGATGTTTGCTGCAATGGAGTCTGAGTACTTTGGCTGCACAAAGAATACGCCGTATGCATATTAATTCCCCGCCACAAAGCAAGGGTTTGACGCCAGACGATCACGGGGGACGTGCGAGTCACATCACTGTCTCAGACAGGGTCATATGTTCATTTTTTTTTTTTTTTTTTTTTTTTTTAGAAATTTAAGTTCACAAATGCCAAACTGGTATTCATCTAGTACGTCTTGAGCCATATGTAAAGAAAAATTTCCATCTGCCTTTAATAAGTATTCTTTAATTCCAAAATATAAATAATTTCCCGCTTTTCCCCACAGGTACCGGCCCGTGTCTCGATACTAGGCAATCAAGCATGCAGTTGTGGCGGGAAATTAATATGCAGGTCTCCTATTCCAAGTTAATCAAAAAATTGCAGATCGCCTTCCTTCCAATGTCCCCTGTCGAGGCTGAATGCTGATTGGCTGTCGTTTGGTAGACCTGTACAATGATTGGTTTTCTTTCTTACACTGCATATGGTGATTGGTTTTCGACCTAAATGGTCCTTCCGCATTGGTTCTTCTCATATGAATCTTTCCTTTGGCTTTTCTATGGAAATCACTTCATTTCCCCGTCACATAAAATCTGCCAAACGTCCTTTTGTTGTCTCAAAACCTAAATACAAGAGCGCCGAAGTTACAACGGGCCTGAAAAGACACGACATCTCACTTGCTAAAGTGTTCGAAGCCTATGGGTTAATGTAGAAAGATCTTATGATAGTAAACGGCAATGTACTTACGTGAAACGACATCCCATATAAGGGCACATTACTCTGTCATACAAGTCAATCAATGCCTGAGGGAGACAGTATTCAAGTCAAACTTTACAGATAACTTACGCCCTCTCCACACCACTTTACATCCTCTCTCCTAGACCAAATCTGGTCTTGTAAACACTCACCACTGTGCACTTGAAATAATATATTGGACTGCCAAACCTCCATTAACTTTACACCGTCTATCTTGACGAGTCCCCTTTTCTTGCTTGTTCAGTGCAAACTACGACTGAAGTCGAGCTACTTAAAACAAACTGAATTATAATAAAGGTGCAAGAATCGTATTCCTTGTAACAAATCTGTACTTACATGGCAAATACTCGTCCTGATCAACAGCTTTCTGCGCGTCGAGGAAAGCTGTTGACTTACCAGAAAATATGGCTGTGAAAGAGTTAAGGCCGTAAGTTAAAGCATATTGACAGGCAGAGGAAGGAAACACATTATGCTCCCTCGTTATGAACTTAGGCCTAAAGTTGACAAACAAAAGTTCAAACGGTATTTTATTCGATTCTCATTTATCTCAAAACATAAAGTATGAGAAAGGTATATCCGTGTGCCCTGCAGACTTCTAATGACTTCATTTGTTATTTTTGTTTTTATTAATAGAGCGGTTACATTTTTTTCGCAAAAATCGTTTCAGTGACTGTTTGTTGTTATACTTGTGTCGGATATGCACAAAACTGAATCCATACAATATCTTTTGTTTTTAATAAAAGGTCACAACAGCATATGGTGATGATGACAACGACGACGTCGACGACGACGACGATGGTGATGATGATGATGATGACGACGACGACGACGACGACGACGATGAACTTTTAATCCCGTACCCACAAAATGACAAAATTGTCGCTGCAGAACAAAGGCAAACATCATCAATCAAACCAGCACGGAATTAACATTTTCTTTCATTCCGATGCTGGCTGTTTATTGGGTAATGTTAAATTTCTTCTGAAACCTTCATTCATATCATGTACAGACATATTAGCAACATCACCTCAGCCTTTGAAAAGGGGTAAATTCCAGCTTATGCTCAAAATAGCATGTTGCCGGACGGAAGCATCGGCTCGAGTTTCACTTGGGATGCACCATGACGCGTCCCCTGGGGGCAATATCAGCAAACCCATCGCGCCGCGTTGCAGGACGCCTTCACGCGTTTTAGGTTATACTTTCTGTGTTTTTACAGGTTCTATGCGTATGCAGCTGTTTGTTTACTTGACACATGTTTGACGCACCGTGAGTTCCGTCCTGCTCACGGTGCCCCTCCCCCCTCCCCCCGCCGTATAAAGGGGTAGATGCAATGATAAAAATTATTCATTTTTGATGATGATGATGATGATGATGATGATGATGATGATGATGATGATGATGATGTATGCTGTGGGATTTTATTTATATATTTTTTTTGGGGGGGGGAGGGGGTGGTGATTCAGGGCGTAGGGTATTTTTTGCGTCGACCACACTTTATAGACATTTTCAGGAAAACTACAGGCACACATGCAACCTGTGCAAGAGAATTCAACATGAGGTGCTGTAAATTGCTTTATTTTGGCATGTTTAAAATCTCGCGATTTTGTATTGTTGACAATTCACCGTAATTTTAATTTCACTACTTTGGACATAATTCCTATTCACACAGTGTTACACAAAACCATTTCATCGTGTTTTTATCTACGGTTTTGATCCATCAGCGAAAATAAGAATACAATGAAATTAATGCAATTTTCAGGGCTCTGCGTTGTAAATGGTAGAAGCAAGTCTGCATGTTAACATTCAGTCCGTGACCTTAAGTAAATTCAAAGCAAAGAAGCTTAAGTCTGTATGAATCAAACACTTGTACTCCACAAGTGAACACCTGATGGCGGGTGAATTCCCAATTACTTTTATAATCATTGGTGTAGCCAAAAAATTTTACATTTGGAGATAAAAAGATGTTGCCGGTATCAAGCAAATACCCGTTCCCTGATTTTATTCATCCATCCAATCACTCATCTGTCATCCATCCTTCAAACATTCTCTCCTTCAGTTTTACGCTGTGCTTACGTAATTAGTTATCTGCGAATGTTGGGGGTATGAGTGCATTAGTGTGAAGTTGTGTGCCCTACAGACTTCTAATGGCAAGAAGAAAGAAACTGAACTCTTCTCCTTGATAGTAAGCTATAAATACTGAATATCTGTTAGAAGAAGGGGTTGGTTACTTTGTTTATACGTGTTTAGCTATTAATTCACATAGCTTCTTGACACGTTTACATGTTTGTACGTTCTCCTCAATGAAGTATAGACCAAACATATAGAGTAAGCTTGTATGCAATCTACATTTTTTTCTTCAAATATTTTCTTTTCATTCAGACCAGGTTAATCATATTTGCTGGTTGATAGTTTTTAGCGGTTTGACATTTTACCGGGAGCCACGTTGCCTCTATAATGTAGGAGAGAAAATATAATTATTTATATGCTCGATTATAATGGCAGTATCATGTGAAAATCACATTTCGTTGAGCAACATCAAAAAAGGCACTAATGGATTTTTAAAAAAAAATTCTGATACTGCAAAAATCACACAAGTAACTATCCTCACAATGCGGCAGTGATCCTAGTTTTACAACGGTTAAAACAAAACCCCAGGGAACCATTGATGCAACATAAGTCGAAGTGGCCCAAGTCACGTGTGTGGGAATCACTTAAGCCGACGATATTTTATATAATTCGGTTTTGTAAAGGTTGCTTTTAAATCGTTTCCAAGAAACATATAAAGTGCAAGGTACCATCATATACTGTTTGAATCAGTTAGGGGCCGTCCATAATTGTCGACATTTTCATCTATGTCCAAAATGACCATAATTTTTTATCCCCCCCCCCTCTGTTTATCGTCAACATTTTTTCCGGCCTAATTGCAAATACAGCCATCAAACTCGTATAATATGACCAAAATGCTTAGACAAGCAGTGCATAAATTTTTCCTTGTCTAAGCGTGATAAAGTGAATCTATTCTTGTATGTTGGCAAATAAAGGGGATAAACAAACTTTGATATTCATTCACTACTTTAAAAAAGATACAGGTAGTCTACAAACTTTCCCGCTTTGAAAAATTGATTGATTGTTGTGACAACTATAGTCTATATATATTATAAACTATGTTTTGTTGATAATAATGATTGATCCTGATAATTGATGCTGTATGTCTTGAAATGTTCTTTGCATGACCTGTCTTGATGTATGCTGGTGTACAAAGGTATCTGCATTTAGTACATGTACATGATCACACAATGATTAAGGATTTTTGATCATACATCTGGGATTTTGGCAATAATGTTTAGTTATGCTAATTTGGTCTCACTGAGCTCCATGGTTGCATCTGCACATATCTGTTCCAGCTGACTGAATGGGGAATACGTCAAGGGGTTGATAGGATGAAAGGGTTAAAATGCAAAGTGACACCTAGTGGCAGGTTGAAATTTTACAGGGGACTGGAAATGTTGGATGTAGGAAATCAACATTTTTTAGGGTTAAAATTATGGTCATCTGACTCTGAGCCCCTCTCCCTCTATGGCCATTTTGGACATAGATGAAAATGTTGACAATTGTGGATGGCCCCTTAGTTATCATGACTAACGCTTTTTTTGGCATACCCAACATTTTCTAACATTTGACCCATTTGTATTTCAAGTGCACGAGTACATGACAAGAGATTTAAACTATTCCTGAACATGAAAAACACAATCAAGTGTTAAACCCAGATCGTAATGGAATTCGACACAGTTGGTGTTGCACGTTACATATATATATGTATATATATTTGTGGGTGTGTGTTTTGCGCAAAGGCCTTGTTATGGAGAACTTGTTACACTTGATCTCCTTTTACAATTAGCATTTTAGCATTGAAACGTTTATTTCAGAAATGATATGACGAAACACTAATGGAACCAGAAAATAACTCGAAATTTAGAGTTTTAAATCTAAAAAGCTTCGAAATTAAAACCTCGACATTCTCGTAATTTTTCTCGAAATAACGTAATTTAACTAATTTTTCAACGTAACTCGAAAATTATAGTTTTAACGTCGAAATTGTGCGTTTTTAATGCAGAAGTTTGAAATTTATGACAAAAGAGAAAAGTCGACATTTCGAGAAAATGTTAAAATTTCAACCCCCCCCTCCCGAAATTTCGTGTTTTTAAATCACATATTTTGAGATTCAAATTGCGAAATTTCGAGACAAATGTCAAAATACTGAGTTTTTGAAGTAAGAATTTCGAGACAACAATCCAAATTTAGAGTTTTAAAAGTAATTATTTTGAGAATTTGAACATCAAAATGTTTAGTTTCGAAGGTTTAAATTTCGCAGCAAAAATCGAGTTTTTAAGCAAATTTCTGGTGGTCCTGTCAGGCACCCGTAAATATTATCTTGCTCGTCCGTGGTCTTATATTGGCGAAGATGTTTACTCACAACGCAGTCAAAATAACACGGTCCTCTGTGTCCTGTGGGACGAAAGAGTTTTTTTTTTAAAACGATCAAACTACGTCGGAATTCTTGTAAGCCGATACCTGATCGCCTGACAGCCGGAAAAGCACGACTTCAGAGCTATTTTGAAGTAGGGCGAGGGCAACTGTTCCCACAGTTACAACAGGTGGCCTCAATGAAATTAACAGGGAAGACAAGTGTTTGTACGATTTACTTCAATCACCGGATATTTTATGTCATCTTATAGCTACGAATTTTGGCGGTTCCGTTTTTTTTTTTTTTTTCTTTCTTACATTTTCAGTTATGTATTTAGAGAATTGTGACTTTATTTTGAAAGCCAACCCTCGTAAACAAATGGCGGTATACTCCTGCGGGAAACGTATACACATAAAACTGTCGGTCATTGTGTGCGGATTGTACCACATCAACAAGGAAAGGCTTTTTAGGCCGCTCATTTATTTTTGACAGTATCTCTATTGGGTATGTCAGACTTCAAAATGTGCTCTGACAGTTATTCGCCGGAGACCCCTGGTGTCTCATCATGACATTGTTTGACGTTGTTGTGGTGAAAATCAAAATAAAACTCATTAAACTGTCTGTATCTTTGGTTACAAACAGGTAGCGTCACGAACGGAAAACGATGTCTGTGAAATTGGTCCGGAGATTAACCTTAACCTTTATATATTATGTTCTGCTTCCAGCATTTTTTGTCATGAAACTGCAAACGATTGGCTGTTGTGTAACATGTAAGTTGTGAGCTCTTACAGCTCAGTAAAACCCAAGTAATCCGAAGGAAAAATGATACATATCACTGAAGTACGTTCACCACTTGCCACGTTGCTTAAATTGCGGAGCGAATTCATCAGTTGTCTTTCGTTCAAAGGTCACAGATATTTATCTGTCCTAACTTGTTCGAATTGGATTTGGGGTTTTGATGGAAGATAATCGACTCTATGGACAACAAAATTACCAGGTACACGAACTGTCATCAAGGTAACCTTTACAGCCGTGTGCATTTTACGGACATTAAAGCATAGGAAGAATGCGTGATAAATGGCCAGACCCTGACAGAAATTAAACCACATCAGACACTTTCATCCGCACAAGGGCTGGGATGAATTTCCGGGTGATTTGTCGTGCGCTTTTGTGTGGTCAAGCTAAGGCATAACTGCGGCTCAGCAGGGCGGTGTGCACGAGCATTTCTGTACGTCTGTACAGACAATATTTCCCGCACACATTTGTTTCCTTAATCTTGTCCTCTGCTTTCTTGAAAAAATTCCCAAAATTTCGGGAGACCGTAAAACCTACAAGCTCAAACTCTCGTGTCACGTGACACTTTCAGCCAATGAATGAAGGATGTTTTGCTGGGACTGAGAGAGAGTTGAGTTTGCCTGTTGTGCAACCTATGCACATTCACAATTGGAGACAGCAAGAACAGAAGCGTCTTCTGCTCTCCAGTAGAGGGCATTTCAGTCATTCATGTGTAGAGGTGTGTATTCCCATCACTTTTCATTGTAATTTACAGCTTAATAGCTTTAAAACAGCTCTTGCAGAAACAGCAAAATTTATATGGTAAAACTAAGGACATAGCTGAATTGTTCACATAAATTTTATTTTTGCAGCAACAAAAGTAGTCTTCTAATTTGAGGTTAATTCTACATGCTATCCAATGGGAATACACGCCTCTAGCCCTGAAGAATTCTGCGTATTGAATTGTGTATTCAGCTGAAAACACAGATATTTAGTAATTGCAACCTCTCCTATTATGAGCCTGGTTGGGCACAACTAGGGTGTTACACATTATGCAAGTCGCGTGAATTTTAAATTCTACTTGTCATGGGTAAAGGTATCAATCTAATTTTTTGTGTTATATCTGTATTGAGAAGAGGGTAAGCACACAACTTGCAACCTTTAGATTACTTTAATTATGGTTATTAAGATAATGAAGTCTTAACTATTGAATATTTTCAAAGCTATAATTCATGAAGGTCTTTCCAATTTCCACGCATATGTCTAGGTGAGCCGTTAAACTGGCGGAATCCAATGCGTCTGACTTCGTAAGTGTAAAAAGGTACAGATTTGACAAGCATAATTGTCAGTTCACTGAAGTCGAGCTTCTTCTCGTTCAGCTGTCACTCTGAACCCAAACGTTTACAGCCAGATCACCGTCTAGGGCTTCAGTCAGCTGTTGAAATAAATAAATAAATAAATAAATAAATAAATAAATAAATAAATAAATAAATAAACAAACAAATAAATAAATAAATAAAGAAAGAATGAATGAATGAAAGGATGGATGGATGAATGATTGAATGAATGAATAAATAAATAAATACATAAATAAATAAATAAATAAATAAATAAATAAATAAATAAATAAACAAATAAATAAATAAATAAAATGAATGAATGATTGAAGAATGAAAGGAAGAGCCGGAAAATGAATAAATGAAGACAAACAGAAAAAGAAAGAACTGAAGAAAGAGAAAGAAAGAAAGAAAGAAAGAAAGAAAGAAAGACAAAGAAGGAAAGACAGAACGAACGAAAGAAAGAAAGAAAGAAAGAAAGAAAGAAAGAAAGAAAGAAAGAAAGAAAGAAAGAAAGAAAGAAAGAAAGAAAGAAAGAAAGAAAAATTTTGTTCCTGACATCAACACATAATATTGTGTACTTGGTCTTTATGATCCTTTCACCCAGGTTTGCTCATTATTCAACATATTTATTTTTAAGCCTGTTGGGCTGTAGGGCAGTTTCACATTTTTAAAAACATTTTAGTGGGGTACAAACATGTCAATTTATCCCTCCAGATAACAGAACACACCACGTTATTGTTGATCTGTTTCTCCAGGCATTTTGGAAGTGACTAGAATTGACAAACGAAAGAAGATTTATTAGCAAAGCTCACATGCAGGGCCTACGTCTACATAAGAGGATGACGGCATTGGAGGTTGACAAATGATGCGCAAGAGAAAGACAACTCCTAGCAAAGAAAATGAAAATCACCCACTTCCAAAAAAAAAAAAAAAAAAAACAAAACAAAAAAAAACCACACTTAACTATTTCTGCAACTTATGTCGAACTACTTAAAACGAACTGCTCTGAAGAATAATGAGGGTGTTAGATTCATGATCCTTGTAAAAACACCTTTCGTTCAAGTACCAATATGCCTACGATTACATGTTTTTTGTAAGAATGGGGATTTGGTGCAGTTAGTATGTGCGTTTCCGGTTTTCGGCTAAGAGATTGGTGCCGAACGTTACTGGTTCGAGATCCAACCTCGGACTCACGGCGCTTTGGTCGCATCGCGCTGTTGACTCCGTTCAAAATGTGGCGCTGAAAGAATTAATAAACGAGTACAGGTCTAAGTTCAAAACGGAGTCAACATAACCGAGCCTATCCTTAGGTTGCCTTGCAGTCAGAGCCGCAAGGAAAGCTGTTGACCTGGACATTTTTTTCCCGCGGACGTATAGGTATATTGGTACTTGAATAAAAGGTCTTTTTGTGAGTAAGTTGAATCTGAAATTATTGTAACAATTAAGACTGGCACAATTCTAAACACTGTGGAAGTTAATGAACAATTGAAGGTCGCGCTTATTCGTAACGCGATACACTTTCATGTCCAGAGGACAGAAAGCTGATCCGCAGGCATACAAATAAAAAGCTCTGCGTGCTATAAACGCTTACTACTGTTGGTTAAAATAGACCATTCCAACGTGAAGATGGGGAGCACGAAATCGATTTCCTTGGACCGTCAGTAATAGATCCCACCTGGATTGTCAATACCGCTTTCGCCACAAGGGGTAGCAGGAAACATGACCCAGTGGAACATCGTGGGGCACAGGCACTTTGTGTGTTGGATGGTAAACTACGAACAGTGCTTTGCGCCACTTTTAGTTTAAAATAATTTTCTACCTTACAACCATATCCAAAGTCAAGTTAATTATTTTACCCTCACGCACAGCTGTTTCTAGCGTAAGTTCTTATTCTAATGTTGGGAGATGGGCGATGAATTTGACGGTGTAGAATGATGTATTCACTCACAAGATGGCTGTTTAGTAAACCATGTCCCACCTGAGCACGCAAGGGTGCGTTTGTACTAGGTGATACTACAGTGACACCTAGCGGTGTAAGTTGTACTTACAAACAGAATTGGCAGGTGTTTTTCTCTCAAGGTCATGTCGTTTGTTTGTTTGTTTGTTTGTTTGTTTGTTTGTTTTTGAAAAAGCTGTCATCAGGCATGTCATTCATTGACTTATCAGCAATAATTCACTTTTTTCTGAAAATGTATGAAAACAAAGAGTTGTGATCTCGGTCCAAGAATTCAGAATTTGCTATTATCTTGAAAAATTTTAGTTGTTGGGGGTCAGCCCTTGTGCAAATTCACTTATTTTGAAATTTCTAATTGACGTGCCTGTGTCATTAAGTGCACTATCTCCGATGAAATCTGCGTTTGGGAAAATTTTCAGATTTATAATAACACATGAATATATTTTCGGGAAATTATTATATTCATATCTATTCTCGAGTCCATAGAAATTAAGTATATATATATATATATATATATATATATATATATATATATATATATATATATATATATATATATATGTATATATATATATATATATATATATGTATGTATGTATGTATGTATGTATGTGTGTGTGTGTGTGTGTGTGTGTGTGTGTGTGTGTGTTTAATGTATCTAGTTTTTATGGTATATGTAATAGGTAAGGGCACAAAAAGATGTTGAAGTACACTGGGGTTTCTCAATGATTCATAACTACTTACAAATACATTTCGAAGAAATTCATTGTATGCAAATCTGTTCTAAAGTCCATAGAAATTGCATATATACGTATTTTCTATGGTATGTTTCAAAGGTAAGGACACCACAAGCTCTTGAAATACACTGGTGTTTCTCTTTGAAGGGTGGGGGGGGGGGGGTTGCACCATCGCCTTAAATCACAATACCAAGAGTAGCGATGATGACCATGATAATGATGATGATGAATTCTGAATCTTCAGTTTGATGATACATGAACTGAAATGTTTTTATTAATTGTAACGTCTTTGTACTTGTGAACAAGAACCACTGTACATAGAACTACTCATGAAGTCATCATGAGTAGTTCTATGTACATAGAACTACTCATGATGACTTCTTCGCCCTTTTCACGTTCTAACATTGTGTTTAGTTTACCATGTGGGTGGCCTTTAAATTTGTTTCAAAGCGAAGTTAAGACAAGGAGCCGCTGTCAGAGATACACATCTGATGGGTACTTCAGATTTTCAAACGGTTCCGATAGTGACTGCTGATCATGAAGACCCGGTATTACCATTTAGGTTGATGTGACCTTTTTAAGAAGTTTTCACTATCTGCACTGGACCGTGTTTTCAGTAAAAGTAAAGATTAAAGTAAAACACAAATAAAATAAAAGTGGAATTTGTCAACGTTTCTGTGAGTCTGTTTTAGAAATGGGTAGTGACAAGAATGAGAATTGAGAATTGGCTGATGTATTTCTGGTACTGGTGTTCTGCTAATATTGCTGAAGAGTTGGACCCATCGAGTATACACATTCATTGACACTGAAGAGCAATATTTTGTTTCTATAAGGCGCTTGGGGCTCTCTCTCGTCTTTTTATGTACTAGTATGCTGCAAATATTGTACGATGGTGTGTATTGGCGGTGGTGCCAATAATGACGATAATGATAACGTGATAAAAAGCAGTGTAGAATTAAACTAAAATTTTTCCAAAGAAGAAGCGATTAGGAACAAACTATGTCATCTTGATTTCCAGATATGCTCGCTTTAACAAGAATGAAGTCACGAACTTTCACAGATCCCGACGCTGATGTATGCAGGCGAACATTTATATAATCGCAAATTGGCTACTTTGCTAGAATTAAATAACATTTCTACCCGACTGGCTTAGAAATAGATGTCCCGATGTTTTAACCATGCACGTTTGATGTATTAGCCGTCACATTTTAGCGGAAAAGTCACGCTATAATGAAGGGGTTTGTGATTCCAGTTAAAACATCTTTAACGGTCTGTTTATTTGAAGTGTCAAATTACACGCCATAAAGTTAATGTCAGTATCCGTGAACGTCTTTAGAAAATTTCCACTCAGTAACATGGAGGTGGGCTCGCACTAATGTTCGTTTAAGGTACATGTTATGCTAATTTCATTAACTTCGTGGCCAGTAGGTTTTGTCCTGCCGGGCAAGACATGCTTCAGCTGCTGTTTTTCCCATGACTTTCCGCACAGGCCCGAAACTTTTAAATTTCACTTCTCCCAGAACTTAAAAAAAACTTATCAACGGAAAACGTTTTAAGTCGCGGGCATTTGAATGAAAGTTTTCTGTACGAGAAATATGACCATTCAATTACAACTTAATTTGATCAAAACACGTGTAAAAACACAATATGGATTATTGTAAAAGCATGAACGTGTCTGTTTTACTTTGGCAGGGCAAAGATGCTAGGGTGGATGGTAAGTACCACTTATTTACTTCATCACAATAGTCCGACATTTATTTCGGCTACTGAAGTAGGGTGCTCTTTATCAGTCATTGGACGTGACTAGCATGCGACGTGTTATACAGAAGTGAAAAGGATACTAGATGTTAATTATAATGCTAGGATGATACGCATAAATTGTGAGACAGTAGGGTAATGCAAGCTACCGTATGAAAATGTTCTTGCAAGTCGCGTACTTCAAGTTGACTAGTTATGCGCGCCATAACATGAGTCCGCAATTCAAACTGGATAGTCCTGAAAATGTTATGGATCAGGTACAAATAAATTTCACATCGGACTACCGCAGTGAGGTAATTTTCTCTATTGATGTAAATAGTTTGGTATAAAACAAATATAGAGACGTGTTGCTCTTGCTATTTGACTCAAAAATATTCCGATCGCATGGCAACAATTTACCAGTTTCACAGCTCAATCCAGTGAGACATTGCCTTTAATGTGTATTTGGTCTTTGACATTGTGACGACCGTGACCATCCAACGACATTGCTTGCACTTGAAATCTGACTTTGCTGCAAGTGCAGGCAAGACAACCTGATTCCGTAAACAGAACACGCAACAAACAAGCAACCTATTGACGTGCAGTATTTTTACTGTTATTTCTTCCGACATCAACACGTTCAAGGCAGATCTTTACGTGTGCGGGGATATTTTCGATGTTCTGTGGGCAGATACCTTTTTTCCACCTGTTAGAACATACATTTTAACAAAGTTATCTTATCATGGCATTGAATATGAAACTGATATCATTTCGGATCCGGCGGTGTCCACTGTCACACAGTGATGGTGTAAAGATCTGCCTCTGCTTGTACTTTTCTGACGTTGTTGCTATCGCTGTCAGCCTTGTACTCTTTGGGTAATTGCGACCACTGAAAAGAGTGGCCTGCAGAATGTGGGATCTTGATCAGGCGTTCATTTTCGGAGGAAAATAATCACAAAGCTCGAACCGGTTCCGAGATACTGCCTAAAATATAGCGATCAGGTACATGCAGTAGTGAGTCAAACGCATTGCACAGGCTTGTGAATAAAAAAAAAAAATTAAAAAAAGAAGAAGAAGAAAAATCGCCGTATATCTCAAAGATATCAAATGATAAGTCATACTTTATCTATAAACCTATAAACTATAAAGGTAATGATGGGAGAAATACTCAACGTACAATTCCGCTTAAGAGACGAAAACGACAGAGAGGAATCTATGATAACATAGATATGTGATCCCTACCCCTGCTAAGTGGCACGTACTTGGCAGACTTATTTGAAAACAAAAAAAGAAAAAAACAAACAAAGAAAAAACAAACAAAGAAAAAACAAACACAAAAAAAACAAAAACCAAAAAACAAAAAACAAAAAAAACAACAAAAACTCGATCATTCATGAGATCTCTGCAACTGTAGGCATGCTGGTACTTGGAAAAAAAGAACCTTCAGTTTACGAAGAATATTAATCTGGTGCCGTTATGTAAATTCATAGACTTTTGTCGAAATTGGCCAAGAAAGAGAGAAAGCAATTAGCCCCCGTCACCAGACACAAAAACTTCTAATATCACATGTTGCGTATTGCTGCCGCTTTTGTAAATTATAAAACATGTTTTGCAATAAAGGTTTAGCTTAATATCTTAGTATGTATCTTATTTAAACGTGCATCATAAAACTTTAAAATTGGTGGATGCAAAATAAATGACCGGAAGGAAAATAGTTATATTCCAGTAAAGTTTCTTCATATCAAGTTATGGCATCACGTCATCAGTTTACCTGTTTCGCCGATGAATAGCATTTGAAATGTTGCTTTGAACACGAACCCTCAATGGAATTACTGATATTTGGCATTTTATTCTGAAGGCTATACATCTGATTCCATATACACAGTGTACAAAGCACAAACAAATAACTTTGAGATTTACAGCATTTATCTCCCTACTGTGGTCATTAATATTCCTTGAACAAAGCAAATTCGGAATCCGATACATATGAATGTATGACTAGGTAATTGTTACTGTTTGATTATTGAAATGTGATTTCATCGGTTTATCTCAATAGGACAAAAAGTAGCTGAGCAAGTCATGAGGAATATTTTCTTAAATTTGCGTTCTTCAAACTTGAATTCATGACCAAAGCACTTGTAGACCATGACAGTGCTCACGTAACCAGAAAAACTGTGTCAATCTGATATAGAACGTTTTTGCTTTGCTTCAAGAGTTGATAACATGCATAACATAATCATCGACGCACATCTGATAAAAATCCAGGCCATCTGTGATCTAAATTTAACCCTAATGGAAATAGCTGAAGAAAAGTGAATGGCTGGGTTAAAATGCCTTTGTGTTTTCTCTCATATGAATGACCCTTTTGTTCCTGATGAAAAAGAAGACACGAAAAATATTTATATTGAAAATATACTGTACACAATAAAATACACTGTTATTTCATGTGGAAAATATACGTAGGGAAATGTTTCGGGATTTACGTGACCTTTAAAGTTAACTAATACATTCATAATTTGAATTGTGTCCCTGAAGTATTACTATCATTATTTGACATGAGTTTGAAATCAACTAGGGATCTTACGACCAAACCGGATTCATGCGTTTAAGTGTAAATATCGTAGTCACTGAAGGTCAGCAAGGTTTTTGCAGCAAGAATATTAAATTGGTCGGCAATTGTTTTCTATTTACCTAGTGCTTCCAGAAAATTACGCGAACCATCGAACTGTCACAAGAAAGTAATTTTCACCACAATAAGGCGGGCAAATTACTGACACGACGATCATGCCATCTCTGGAGGGCAATCTGTCCCTTAACAGTTTATAATCCCAAGAATTTGCACACTTGTTGATTTGTCTGCAAGGCAGACTATGTACTTTCAATGGCCTCTACATTGCGCAAGGAGTGGAGCAAAGAATGCATGCATACATAGGAATCCAGGTCTGTTTAGCAGGCAAATAAGTAAACGGCGAATTAGTATAAATGGCTCATTGACATGATGATGACTAGGACGACGACGACGACGACGATGATGATGATGATGATGATGATGATGATGATGATGATGATGATGATGATGATGATGATGCTCATTTAACATCAAAGTTGCACACGTGTTTGTTAACATTTCGTCAGAGCTGTATTAAGTGTACTTGTTATTTTCTAAGTAATACTTCTTTTCAGAGATACAGCCGGGCTTCATTCAGGGTGGTGAAACTGCATGTTTAAATCAGCGTGAATTTCTGTATCAGAAATTTTGCAAATCAGTCAACTTACACAAAGAAACATGTGCAGTCCCTTGTGATATTACAAAAACGTCCGATAAAGTTATGGATTTAGTTTGATTTGCAAAGGGTAGTAGTAGTAGTAACAGTAGTGGTAGTAGTAGTTGTAGTAGTAGTAGTTGCAGCAGCAGTGTAATAATGACAACAACAACAACCAAAGAAAGACACAAATAATAAGGCGAGTATACGCGGTTCTTTTTCCAAGTGGTGGAAAGTTATATCACGATAGCTCTGAAACTCTTGTCATCCAAGACAAAGCTTCACAGGAGGGGGGGGGGGGGGGTAGGAGTGTCAAATTGAGTATATCCCAGGGTTCACGACTAGGTCCGCTCAGGTTTCCTATGTACTTAATGAAACGACAAGTATAGCGATACCTGAAATAATACGAGTCGCTGATGATATGACTTTAGGTATCACAGTTGATAACCCTTTCTTTCTTTCTTTCTTTCTTTCTTTCTTTCTTTCTTTCTTTCTTTCTTTCTTTCTTTCTTTCTTTCTTTCTTTCTCTCTCTCTCTCTCTCTTTCTTTCTTTCTTTCTTTCTTTTTATTTCTTTCTTTCCTTTTTTCTTTCTTTCTTTCTTTCTTTTTTTCTTTCTTATTCCTATCTATCTATCTATCTATCTATCTATCTATCTATCTATCTATCTATCTATCTATCTATCTATCTATCTATCTATCTATCTATCTATCTATCTATCTTTCTTTCTTTCACCTATCTTTCTTCCTTTCTTTATTTTTCCTATCTATCTATCCATCCATCCATCCATCCTTCTTTCTTTCTTTCTTTCTTTCTTTCTTTCCTTCCTTCTTTCTTTCTTTCAGAACTTCGCTCTACTCTTAAAAAGGACCCAGCTTCAAGTTGCACAAATAAGCAGCTGTTTTCTCCTGAGGCCAACAAGACAAATACTATGATTGCGAGTACGAAGAAAAAGACTTGTTAAGAATCCTAATGTGATCTTCGAGCGACATGCCATTGGAAAATCTGAACACCGCCAGTACCTTGATCCCATATTTTTATGCTGATTTGCCTTGACCTTCACCTATCAACTCTTTCTTCAACCAACTGCGACACAAGTCTAACTATTGAAAGTAATCTGCAACCTAGAAAAGTAACTTCACTTTAAGCCCAAATATCACAGAAACAAGCACCCCTGACCCAATTGGGGGGGGGGGGGCACATACTTAGCATCAGGGTGAGTGTGTGCCTCGGACATTTTTATACAATACCCTATTTTAATCCTGCACCCGACGTGTTGAAAGGAATGCTGCATTGGTGCATCCTGGTGCATTTTGGAGACCAACATTCCAATTTTAAACAAGTTTTAGCATATTCTTAGATCCCACAAAAATTCCCCCCAAAGAACTTACTAATATTATATCCAATATCTCCGGCCTATATGCAAGATCTATACATTTATTTGAAACATGAATAAGACATTCAGTTCACTCAAATAATTGTCACCCCTATCCTAATCCAGCAGTGTACATTTTGGGGAGCTTTTCTAATCCCGGGAGTGATGAAAACAGGGCCTTTCTCGCGGCACATGTCCAGTAGGCCTACAATCCTACACGGGAGTACCGTTCGCCCTCCTACCTCCCTGCCTGTCAAAGACACCGGGAAATTGGACAACTAACGAAATGCCAATGAATGCAAGGGTTTCACTTTCATAGAATACTCACATGGATGACAGGCGTTACCTACTAATGGACGGACACACAGACAGAGCACCACGACCAGTGTTTACTGTCAGAGCTCAATGCTTCTAATCTTAGTCGCAGAAGGCACGATCGAGCCACTGTCGAGTGCCTTCTGCGGCCAAGACGCATTGAGTTCAGACAGTAAACACACGTGAATGGTTGTTTGTACTTCTCCCATGATACATGGATAAATTATTCAATTTTAAGATAAAATATCACAAATAGGCTACAACGATTTTAACAATGAAAGAAAAACAAAACAAAACAAAAAAAACCACCCCTCCCAACCCCCCCCCAAAAACTACCCCCCCTTTAAAACAAAAACAAAACACCCCCCAAAAAAAACAAAAAACAAAAACAACCCCCAAGAAACAAAAATAAACAAAAACAAAAACAAAAACCAAACACACACCCCCCCAAAAATTAAAAATAATAATGATAAAAAAAATCAAAGATTAAAAAAACAAAAAACAAAAAAGGCAAAAAAACAAAAAACACAAAACAAAACAAAAAAAAAAAAATGAAAAAAACAAAACAAAACAAAACAAAAAACAAAAAAAAAACCGTCGATGCTTTGCGGTCTTCATTAGCGCGCATGAATATAAAATGTCAACCAAGAAATCCGCCACACTTGCGGCAGAAGCCTGTTCACTCGGTTGCATTTCCATGGCTAGCGACAAGCCCTTGCATGTTAATGTGCACATGAATGCTCGCATTCTCTGCAAAATGGGCGCCGGAAACACATACCGTCAAATACATTTGACGAGCTGGATCTGTTCTGAGTGTGAGATGCAGCAAGATTACTGCTAGTTGATACAGACAACGGGGGAGATGGGACGTTGTTATTTAACGCGGACAGTGCACGACAGGAAATGACGTAGTTGGAATGGGTTCCTACATACAGGGAGGTGGAGTTTCCACCTTCCTGCTACATAGGCATGAACATCTTACCTAAGCTTTTCATCCTATGTAACGAAACAGAGACGTTTCTCACATCCCTTTAATTTGTGTGTTAGGTTGGACAGTATCATCTAATAGTATCAACATTTTACATCCTGGTTCTTCACTGCCAGTCACGTGACATGGCATGCCCCACTTTACCCGAAACAGCTTTATAAAATGGGACAGTGTATTTCAGGTAATGCAGGACATGCGCATTCTTGCTCTAGCCTAAAAAATTTCAGCTGCTATATATGATATAATGAATTAAATGACACCTTGAATAGCCAAAGTAAGCATATTAACTTAAGAAAAAAAAAATCGTGCATAGAAAGTTTCCTTGGTTTATATTCCCCTATGACATACAATGCCATTGGTTCTAGATTGATTACAAGCACAATAAGTGAAGAATCGATTCAGGAAATTAATAAAATTTAGCAGAAATATTGACGTAAATGCTCGTTTGCTTTTGAAACTGGGTAGCCTTGGCCCTATTCTCAAAGTCATTCAGCCATGAAGGTGATATAATATGTCAGTGCCACAACTTCGGAGAAACCTAATGGACCCAGGTAGATGGTTATATATGTACTCACCTGCAATAGAAGTTAGGTGACCTTGGCGGAAATACACAAACTGTGCAAGTATGTAAATGAATAAATTTCTCAACAATAAACTTCTTGAAAATCGTCAAAAACTACCCTTTTACATAAATCCATGAAACATTTCAGGGTAATGCACCTTTTCCTGTAATTACATGGGAATGGTTAAGATCTGAGTGACGTTGACCTAATATCAAAGACCAGAGAGCCATGTGTACCCCTTAATGAAGTTTGTTTTTACACAGCAAATCCAGATGGATTTAAGGAAAGTTAATGAAACTGGTGTGGATTATATATCTTAGTAAGTAAGTATGCATTCGTGCAATAGAACTTGAGTGACCTTGACCTAATTCTCAAGGTCATGGAAACATTTTTGTAAGTTTGGCCCACCTTACCAGAGCGAAATGTTCCACTTTATATAAAATCTGAGCTCAAGTTGGACACCTGTTTTACAAATTTTAATCACACATATGAAAATAATTATAAGATATTCAGGGGTTGTATCCATGGTGTTATGCAAAGTTGAAGTTTGCCTTGTTTTATCAGAGAGAAAAATGGTTGGTAACGTTTGAATAACGACATGCTAGCTAATTTTCCCGAAAGTGTCCCACTTCACCTTAAGTTACTCTACAATAACACATGGAGCCCAGCTGTAATCCATCCCTGTAGCCTTAATGTAAGCCTAGGATTTGCTCTCGGTTCCTGGCCACGCTGCCCCGACAATTTCGAAACTGCGACCAAAACCTCAAAGGGTCACTTAAAACTATATTGAAAGTCAGTATATCCGTCACCTTCTATATTTGCGGCAACAACAACTCTAATGATATTGTACGCCATGAGGTCACTCGCATTGCTCAGCTAGGTGCGTGCCGCACAAGATAGATGCATGACCTGACGCGAGATTGTACAATGCAGGCTTATTTCTTCCTGAAGGAAGGTAGGCTCTTCTCACAGAATATTTTGGTCTAGAAATTATACATTTTGGCTGCTGATTTGGTATGTAGCATCTCGCATAATCCCAGGAAAAGCTGCATTTGCCTTGATAATCTAATTATGGTATACATTTGAGATCCAAAGATCATCCCATGGCTAAATCAGTCTTCTACCCTGTACAGTTCCCCCTTCGAGCTGTATCCTCCCTCGACCCTTTGGGTCTCGATCGGGAGTATACATGCTATCAGGGGAACTGTACCGGATAGGATACTGATTTAGCCATGGGATAAGCTTTAATAATTCAGCTGTTATAAGCGCCTTTATGGGAGAAATTGGCATAACTAGATCTAATCGGTCATGCGTGCGATCGTCACGCCAACCTGCAGGAGGTTTGGCAATGGATTTCGTTAGCTTCAAGTCTTGCATCTTTATAATACCGCACGATCACATAGTTGATGAACGAACCATATTTGTCAACCCCGAAGACGCGTGACCGGGAGGTTCTTGTTAAAAGTACATAAAAACAAAGAAATATTCAATTTTGCCTCAAAATCCCTGTCATTCCCCCAAACGGGAGACTCCCGGTGAAAACGGGAGAGTTAACAGGCATGAAACCATATATCATGGCTTCTCATAACAGCAGATAAATTCTTATTTAAGCTGTGTACATTTTCTGGAGTCTTCTCTTGCTTCATTTATGCGTGTATGGTATCTTTCTTTATTATCTTCTTTAAAAAAAATCACTGACAGCCTAGATAAATTGGATAAAACTAAATAAGAATTATCTTATTAAGTGTAATGAAGTGTGCTAGTTTAGTGAAAGAAAGATGCTGAGGGCATGCAGTTGTCCTTTTCCATTCAATGTGACAAACATTTTTGATATTTATTTTCACGTGCAAAATTTTCATGTTCTTTTTTAAATTTTAGGCATTTAAGTAAAGTTTGAATTTCCTTTTTTGGACCAGGTTCATATGCTAAAGTACTGTTTCACTTTTTTATTTTCCCGGTTTTGTACAAACAGCAAAAGAAAAAGAACACTATTATGATAGACCTGATGCACGATATTAGAATGTTGTAGGCCTACAGCTCCGTAAATGTATACCCGGTACTAGTTTTTCGCCTAGGCACTGCCTGGCGGCCATTTTTTTTTTTTTTTTTCAAATGTAATATACGTGTATACCAGCAAGACTGCCGTCAAGACTTCTGGTGAAATTTTAGCTGTTCACCAGCGTAAAAGGCAATCTATCAAACCTCACCGTCAGTTGAAGCCTGGCCTTTTTTCGGTGCAGAGCACGTGGTGAACCAGTTTTATTCCAAGTCAGTGTGGGTAAATGTAAAAAAAAGTAACGTGAAGACTTGTTTATTTTTTAGCGTTTAACAAGAGCTTTGACATAACTTGGATGTGTGTGTGTGTGTGTGTGTGTGTGTGTGTGTGTGTGTGTGAGAGAGAGAGAGAGAGAGAGAGAGAGAGAGAGAGAGAGAGAGAGAGAGAGAGAGAGAAAGAGAGACCTCACTGACAAGTTACCCTGGGTAATTCTTAGGCACTGGCGGTTAAAAATTATTAGAATTATTCAAATTGAGTCAACTGACGGTGGCTAGATGATGTAACCATAGGTACCGCGGTCATTTATTTGATAACTAGTCATATTGGTTACATTCACTAGGTTCATCATGACGTGACCTCATTCATGATGATGAACTTGGAAAACCACAACTGTCAGTTTTACGTACTTAAAGCCCCTAATGATTGTTACATGTGTGACAATCACAGTGTTTTACCCTCTTATTTTTGAGGATACATTTTATTATTCCTCCAAGCTCTAATGGGACCTTACGGGTAGCGTACATGCCTGTGGAAGAGCTTTTTTTAAAAAACATTTTCCAGCGTTCCAGTGTGTCCATCTTTCTCCCAATGTTGTCAGCCTCCATTTATTCACCTAATATGAAACATTTGGGTGCCTCCCACGCACATGTGAACCGTAGAAAAGCTCGCAGAATATAACTTGGTCCACTAGTAACCTTGCACTACTGTTTTTACTCTAGGCTAAAGACTGTACGACATAGCCAGAACTCTGATTGACTGGAGCTGTCGGCGGTCTGTCTTCTTGACTTGAGGGAGTCGTATGGTATTTTCCTGACCTACCCTCGGTCTGCTTGGTTGTTTTGATTGGTTCCTGATCGTTCCTGATTATCACCTGCTGTTATTGCGAAACCTTACTTGCGCACGCACTACCACGATAGCACGCGGTTTCCACCGGCTGTGTTTTCCTCAAGTTAAAACAGGGAAAATGCACAACATGTCACCAGGCATTTTTTGGTCCAACTATGGTCAATTACTAGGACGTTTTTTAAATGGTAATATAACATATCGAATTGAAAATGGATTCAACAGGAAATAGATGGTTTATTTTATGCTTCTTGTTATAAATAAATGATGAATGGGCTGAACTTCAGGGCCTGGTGGGAGATCAGTGTCTGGTACACTGAACCAGTCCCCCTGGTAAAATAATAAATAAATCAAATCAAATCAAACTTGTCACAGACCTAGCTGATATGTCTTATTTGAGCGCATACAACAGCGCGCCCAAGGATTAATGGTTTGTGACTACAGGCCTATTCACTGGATTGCATTCATGTCTTTTTATTGGTCCTTGATAACCTGCCCTGAACGTACTCGCACCTGTTTGGCCATTTTTGCCAAGGTAGTACGCTGCTGGAATCAGACATTATAGGCAACACAAACTAGGCAAGCTCATTCGAGCTGTCCTCCAAAGCAACCGGATCAGCATGGCATGTCACTAGACTAATGGTGGCAGCAATTCACGCCAAATCGAAGGGGGGGGGGGGGGGGAGGAGGCTGGAACCGATGGATATTTTCTATGAAACCTGCATTTTCCTCGAAAAGCAAATTTGCCTCGAAGTTACAAAAATTGTAGTTGCATTAAACCCACGGAAATGGAAATTAACTGAAAAGTGTGCCCCTTCAGCTTTGTTGTAAAATTTATTGGACAAATATTGAGCTTAAGCTTCCTTGCAATTTCTGACGGATGAAAACTACGTAAAACTGAAAAGCATGACCTCTCATTATAAAAAGACCAGACTTTATCCATAGAAGTATAATTGTGCCAAGTTTGGAGTTTCTACATATGATACTTTTCAAATGAAATGTCGGACAAATTTGCCTGTAAAGAAAGAAAGAAAGAAAGAAACTAGAATAGAAGATTTGCTTCAAAGCAAATCTATCTGTGTGCCCTCAAAAGTTGTAAATATTAAATGCTACAACTTTTATCCTATGGTACTTCACATCACTTTAAGCCTATGCCTGGATGCAAATTTCAAAGTCCAAATGACCTTGACCTTTGACCTTTATAGGTCACATGTAAATTGCAGAGTGTTACAATACTCACAATTTTAAAACCAACATGAACCAAATTGGATAAAAACTAACCAAGTTTTGACAAGATGAAACTTTCAAAGGGCCAAATGACCTTGATCTTTGCCCTTTTGAGGTTACATGTTCTTATAAAAACGAGCAGTGTTGCAATACCTACAATTTGAGTCTAACATGATTAGAATTGGATGGAAATTGGCCAAGTTATGGCTGGACGAAACTTTCAAAGATCCACGTGACCTTGACGTTTGACCTTTAGAGGTCACATGTAAGTTTCAAAAATGTGCAGTGTACAATAGCTGCAGTTTGAGCCTAACATGATCAAAATTGGATAAAAATTGACCAAGTTATGGCAAGAAGAAAGCAACCATTAAAAGTGACCTCTGACCTTGAAAAGACCTTTGACCTTGAGATGACCTCTACTTGAAGTGAACCTTGACCTCAAAAATGACATTTTGGCTTAAAATTGACCTTGACATGACTTTTGACCTTGACATGACCTTGACATTTGGGATGACCTTTACCTGGCTATGCTCGAATTCCTTTACACTCGGAACCACATCTACTATGGTACATAACATATTGAAGGTTTAAAATTTAATTAGCCCTCATTTGCATAATTTTGAAAAGCATGACCTCTCACTATAAAAAGGCCAGACTTCATCCATAGAAGTATAATTGTGCCAAGTTTGGAGTTTCTACGTGTAATACTTTTCAAATGAAATGTCAGACAAATTTGCCTGTAAAGAAAGAAAGAAAGAAGAAAGAAAAAAGAAAGAAAGAAATAAAGAATTCCTAGAAAAACAGTATGTCTGTGTTAGCACACAGACATAATAAAGAATTCCTAGAAAAACAGAAAAGTGTGTGTTGACACACACACTTTAATTATCGTTCCCGTAAAAAATAGTAATATAAATGCATACAGCAGCCTTCTCAGTATATTAGGGACACAAGTCGTCCAATTTAACTTGACTTGCAATGGTATGTCCATTCGGAAAAAAAAATCGTGTAGGTAGCCTTCACTACAATAGACTAATTCTTTGGGTGTCTCCATAAGTTAACCTATCACTGTCTAACCTATATACATATTGAAGTACTATTGTCCATATTGCACACGTTTTAATGCAGAATTTTGACATCAGCTTTACAAGCCCAAATGAATTAAATAGTCTTCAGCGGGTGACTACTCAGAACATGTTTCGGAGCCTGTACCCGAAAATGTCTCTCAGAGTAGTGGCTCCTTCTCTAGGCTAAATATTCTTCAAAGACAACCCACATTATAATGAATTAGAATGAATGTGGCAAATGATGAGTAAGCGAAATAAGTGAAGTTTTGCTTATAAATGCAGAGCTTCATTGTGAGTGAAGAATACCTGACAAACCAAACATAATTACTAAATTTTTATAGTACAAGTTCAGATAAGAACAATTTGACTTATCCCTGAAGCAGTATGTACCCTCTCTAGCCGGGTATCTTATCTTAGTTAAACCACCTGTCACTGTATAATTGAAACAGAAACAAACTGAGCCATTATTATAGTGCTGCAACAATGAACACCCTGCACCAGAAATATAAAACACACCCCATAATGATACCTACTCCTCACTTTGAAAGTCTCCAAAGAATAAAGCTCCATTTCGTGGCCAACCCTGAGTCAGTTTCAACGTAATGGAACAGACTTGCGACATTTGAGTAAATACTGTCAAATTTGAAGGTGTTTTCAAAAAAAAAAAAAAAAAAAATTGGGTACATGTGTACCTGGCCATGTCAGAAAAGAATGAAAGTCCTTAGCATTTTCGTCAAAAACATGTCATCAAAACATTATTTTTCTTAACTAGATTTTAAGTACAATTAGGTACACTTGTAGCTGTCATCGGCCGCTGCTTGCTACCGATAGCCCCGTGACGCGGGTTTACCCTAATAGAAAACAAGACAGCCTAAAATGTCTGAAAGGTGAATGTTAAAACAGAATAATGCCAAAAGATGAAATTAAGTAGCAACACAGGCAAGTTTAAAATTTTCTAAAATTATTAAAGCCAAACCTTTTACCGTCTCTGGATATAACAGCAAAACAATTGTAGAAACACTTGATCAAAAGTACATCTTGGAATCCTCCTGACCCAGATTTATTGTAAATACAGTTGGTTCTAGATGCAAGGTCTTGAAATTTAGAACAAATACGACCAAATCTCAAAAAACGTATTATATCCAATGGCTTCCAAAATATTACTGTCAGGGAAAATATAGTCAGCTACTTCTTAGTTAAACTCATCTATTTTATGATAGACTTTAGTGCAAAACCAGTCATAAGTGACACCAAATATACAAGTTCAGAAACACATCACCGAGACCATCTGAATTGTTACCTTCCAAAGGGATATCCTCTGGGTAAATTTCTTCAGCAATTTCACGGAAATTGTGTACATTTACACCAGCAATGTCCTCAATATATCTTGCGTTGTTTCATAGTTTTGTAGCCATTTGGAAGTCCTTTTCATCAATTTATCCACATACTTACTTTCAAGTAAAGTTAAATTTAAAACCTGCAAGTTACACCAATTTCACGAACATTATGTAGCGCAGGTCTATAATGACAGCTTTGCATGTGACGCAAGATGCATTAAAATAAGTTAGATGTATTCTGGGAAGACAATGAATTTTCTTCAAAGTAATGAATGGTGCCAAATAAACGAAGATACATTATGTGGTAACATATTTATCATAATTTTCTTGGACAGTTTGATTTTGTGTCCATGGGCAAAATGTCTAGTGCTCCATTGTTTAAAAGCCACTTTGTTGTATATTTCTTATGCATCTGTTTTGCTTTTTATTTGCAGAATATCTGGTTAACAAACATTTCGAATAGGTCACGGGAAGGGTTTTGTTTTTATTTATTTATTTTATTGTATTGCTTTGGATTATTATTATTATTATTATTATTATTATTATTATTAGTAGTAGTAGTAGTAGTAGTAGTAGTAGTAGTAGTAGTAGTAGTAGTAGTATTATCATTATCATTATCATTATTATTATTATTATTATTATTATTATTATTATTATTATTATTATTATTATTATTGTTGTTGTTGTTGTTGTTGTGATAGTGAAAAGGGAGCTCACCTTCACGCAAAATACAGTGTCAGAAAAAAAATCGCTTCCAGACCCCAACGTTTTTTTTATCTTCGATTCCTGGGTTCCTGCCCAATTAAGAGAATGTTGTAAATTAGTATTCGCAGTGTGCTGCCGTCATCAGATGCATTTCACAACCCGTACAATTCACCGAAATACCTTTTCGCGCTTACAATTTAGCTCCTGCTTGTTTGAAGAGGACGTTTGAAGTTAATCCCGGTGATTGCCTCGATGCCAACTTAGTCATTTGGTTCAAAAAGTTGTGCTTCATGTGAATTTCTAAACAGATTTGAGGTTCAAATTCACCTTGAAAAGGTTTTTCATTCAAGGGCCGAGGTACTTGTTCCAAACTTCAAAAAAGTACAAGTCCACATGTTGTTCGTCGTGCTTTGGGTTAAATGCATCCTAAGCGCGCAGAAAAACTGGTGTCTCTTACCATGGAGCTATTATATAAGCTCCATGCTCTTACAGAGTTTTTTTTTTTTTTTTTGCTGTAGTATGTAAAATTAGTCTATTTAAGGAGGGGCCAAATGAGGACTGATTGTTGGTAGATATCTTCAGTTCTGCGGACCAATATGAAGAATAAGAATTCAAATGTATTAGCTTAAAACCGTCAGTTTTTAATTGTTACTCTGTCTGATTATAAGATTTTACTTTCCATAACAGGTAGGAGTTTAATTGGTGGCAACAGAAATAGACATGGAAGCACAAAGACAACAAATATCCTGCGAAACATTGTTAGAGATATAGAAGAAGACCCCTCAAACATATGTAAAGCAGTCTTTTGCGGGCGAGGACGAGAGTGTGTCTTGCAAGAACAGGGACAACCAGCATGCATCTGCAGGCGGAAGTGCACGACTCATAAACATCCGGTTTGTGGAAGCGATGATGTCACTTACCAGAACCACTGCGAAATGCACAGAGCAGCATGTATTAAAGGAATTAAGATACACAAGAAAAACAATGGATCATGTAAAGGTATAATTTAAAATTTTCATTCATTCTACAACGTATCGCATCGTAACCTGTCCGTGCAAAATTGAGTTTGTCATTGTTCGCTGATAAAAAAATAAATGCACTAATGTATGGAATTAGCGATAGAATAGAAATTTCACTTATCATATTACTTTTTGAACATTTTGATGTTATCCTATGTCCAATGTTGTAACCAAATGTTGAGGAAGGATATAATAGGGAAGATCTTCACAGCAAACATGAGAAATTGGGCACATGGAGATCCAAAATGCCTTTTGAGTGTAGTACATCCGGGAAACCACCCACCCACTCCCCCAAAAGGAAGGGGGGAAGGGGGTTGCATGTTTGTACATGTATGTATGTGAGCTTTATATCTATGTATGTATCTATGTATACTGAGGAAAGGAACTGCTACACTTTTTAAATGCGGGCGGGGGGGGTGTTTCCTCTGACAGTTTTTTGACGTCATTCCGTAAGGTGTATTGACTGGCCGGCGGCAATGTATACAATGTATGCAATATTTGATTAGCTACGGCCATTGGCCTCCTCAATTATTGTGCTGTATGCTGCAGAGCTCGAAGGAAATAGCATCAGGGAAATATGAGGTTTATACTTGGAGTACATAATATTCCGTGTCTTGCAATCACTCGTACAGTGTATGCAAGATTGAAAACAGATGACTTCGTGTTGATGTTGAAAAACTTACATTTGTATATAAGAACGACATGAATCACTATAAAAATGCGAATGCATCCTCTTTTTGGCCATCATTTCATTAAAATATAAAATAAATTTTCTTTCATTGCCATGTGATAAGAAAGACTCTTAACCCGTATAATCATAGATCTTCTCTTCTCATCGATATCTGTATGTTGAAGCTATAGTGTAAACTCAGAACACTCCACTCTCGAGAGGGAGCTGCTGTTTATAAAGGAATTACCTGACATATCCTCTCTTATTAGTTACAACGGCAGTATGTGTCCGGTGTGACGTGACTTTAATTGATTCAGGCCTTACAGGTTTATTCCATAAAATGAGAATCTCCGAGAATACTTAACTCTAAAAAGCTTTAATGAGATTTAACTATGAGATGTTCTTATTCAGCTATTTTAACTGCAGACTTGTACTTGTGCCACTTACGTTACCTATCCATTCAGAAATAAACATCTTTCCTGTCAAACAAATCTACTTTTCTAAGTTTAGCCTTTTGTGTGTTTTAAAAGCTAGTAAATGACTCTTCTTGAGCTTGTTGCTTTCTCGTGTTATTTTTATAATATAAGCTCATTTGATCCTGTTTGGCACACGAATCTGTCCTCTTTCCTGTCAAATCTTCCAGTTCAAACCAGTATCTCATATTTTTCCAAGCTGTGCCAAAGAAGGACGTTGAAAAACAGAAGAATAAGCCCCTTGTGTGCTACCAGATCGAAAGGGATCAACTGAGACAACTTCTCATAGAATGGTTGAAAAACAAAGTTGAAGAAGATGGATGGTTCTTGAAAGGTAATTGATTATTCATATAGAGCACAATAAAGGTGTCAATTCTGCTTACCGCCAGGCGGCAGCTAAAACCAGTTACAGTAACTGTCAACTCAAAGCATGCAATGTTTCTTTTGGGGTTTCTTGAGCTTTGGCACTTTACCAGCCAGGTTCGCGTGCGTTCTTTGTTAAAAAACGGTGCACAATGACATACCTTCGTTCAAGGGATTGTGTCAGATCGCCGTGACTGGTTAACAAAGAGTATATTTCTTGGACTGGTGTAATAAAAGCGGGTTTCTTCTTCAGCATAAAGCAACATTGACCGTTGCTATATAAACTGAACAAATGTGTCACGTAGTTTCAAAATGTTGTCTTTCTTTGCCCAATATATAAGTCAAGATATAATGACAACGACACAGCAATCCCCCAAAGCCAGTTTTTATATTCCGAAAAAAATAATGCAGCTTGTGTGTGTCCGTAATAATTAACAAGGCGTTGTTTTCCTACAAGGTTCATTTGATTAAACTGGGACAATCAAGCAGGCAACTTTCCACATTACATGCAAAAGCGCCATGTGTCCTTAGATGAAGCACTGTGAGGCAGTTGTAGCTCAAATTTAAGATATATATTATTTTGGTGAACGGGAAAGAATGTCATCACTATGTCACAACAGGAATGATGTTTATCCAAATGGCAGCTGCTTAAAGTTTCTAAACTAATGGACGCCATAACTCCTATAAATTATAGTTTCTCTTGTAGGTATATTTTGAACTGCGCGCTCTGACCTGCATCAGACCCACCTGTGCAAAATTATTTTACTATTTTCACTTGTTCTCACAAAATAATGATACTTTATTTTGCCCTTTTTCAAAGAGAACCTGTCCTTTTCCAGTAGAATCGGTTCGTTTTCACGAGTTATCTTGATTTTCATTGTCTGTTCTGCAGATTCTAGTTATACTGATTTTGGTATAGTTTTTGTAGCAAAATATAACACGAAATATAATTAAGTGGACACGTCTATTGTTTTTCATAACATTAGAATATACATGTAATTATTTTCTATGTGCTCCATTTTATCGGACAGGAAAAACATACAGCGAAGTGATAACAGAGAGTTTTTCCTCCTGTGATAAAGACCACGATGGTAAATTGAATGCCCAGGAGTTCATTGACTGTGTAGAGAAAAACGAAACAAGATCAGAAGCAGGGACGACACCACATATTTTAAGGTGAGAAATGTCTAGGGGTCCACGAGCTCGTCATGTTTAAGACCGGCATATCACGTCATTAGCAAATATAGAATATGATGTCCAATCAGAACCCGATAGGATTACGCAGACGTTTCATGCAGAACAAGGAAAATGACTTATTACTCGGACCACTATCGGTGATGTCCAGTGGTGTCAACAACTTGCATACTGTCATGTGCGTGTTAATGTAGTGTCCTGTGGTTTGTGCTATTATTTTGTACACCGTACCCTATATATTTCTCTTTTTTGGGTAAATTTTGCAAGAGGAATTTGTATAGATCATCCCTCTTTTCCGATTGCATTTATAATGTAATATGTTTAAACCGGAAAATGAAGAAAATAAAAACAAAAGCGAAATGTGGGGAAGACTTAGCTAGATTGCTATTTAGGTAGAGGTCACCACTATGCAAACGGTATGACATCTTTCTTCTCATGTTTTATTTGTGTAACGTTGCAGAAGTCTCTGTGTAGATGCATTGATCGTCATGTCTGACCAAGATGCTGATTGGCAGTTAAACACAGAGGAGTTCAAACATTGTCTGGACCCAGAATATAAACCGCCAAAGAAGCGTAAGATATTGTTGTCGTGCGCATGCGCATTACCATTTCGTAGCAAAATCATATGGTGAAATTTCTTATTTAGAAAATAATGATCATGGAAATTGTTCTGTATATTATTCAAAATATAGAAGTGTTTGAGGTACATAACTTCATTATGATTGGCTGGTCTGAGTAAACATATCCGTATGAAAGTGTTAATGTTTCTTCGCACCGAATTTTTATAATGAGCATTTGCAAGGACGCCAAACATCCTCAAGTTATTCTGTGCGAATCCACATATCATAACCCCTTGGTGCCCGTTTTGTTCGTGAATATTATTTCCCTTTGGAGCCATGATAAGGCATTTGATGTATGTTCATAAGTATTACATGTAAGCAAAGTTTAAAAATTGTGTCAAAGTTTTACCCCATTTTTTTTTGAAAAACATGTCATTGCCGAATACCTTTTTACAATTGCTTTATGGGACAGCCTGCGGTTCACTTTTCTGTACATATTTTTGATTATATATTGAGGTGAAGCAGGAATGTAAGCATCTAATGAAGATTACTTAGTTAGCACTTAATGCTTATAATTGTATCCTCACATCAATAACACACAATGTATTTACAGAATGTTCTTTAGAAGACAGAGTATATGACGATGGCGCTCAGGCTCGAGTTAGGTGTAACTTGTGGTATGTATTGCATTGAGGTGGGAGTCTACCATGAAAACCACGAACCCCTTCTGGTATATATTATCTAAATATGGTGTCAATAATGCCAAATTTCCCTTGCGAATTTGTTACATGCATTTTTCTGAGGCTCTTGAAAACGTTCCGATAAAAATGGGTTGAACTGTTATTTCTATGCCCTAGTGCCTTGTCAGGTTGAGCAGGGCACGCCCGGGCACCCCGGTTTTTCTGTTCATGAAGGCATAGGAAATTTTTAAAATCAAGATAGCCATACGGTTGTCGCCAACCAATTTCACATTTGTACTTTTCCTTGTATATTTTGCTTTTACCACATATGTTCATTGAAATTTGTTAGAAAGAACTGTCATGACACTCTCCGGATATCGGTGGAGATAAATACCTCAAGCGTACCATGGACCATAGAGGACTTTAAATCTGAGGATGATTTTATAATCCGCCGTGAAACCCGATAAACTGAGGCAAAAATAATTCGATGTGCATCGTATACTTAACTTTATTCTGTAATTTGTTTCACCAATAAATTTGTCTTCTCCGCTGAACTT
This sequence comes from Hermodice carunculata, assembly GCA_964020975.1. Lineage (NCBI taxonomy): Eukaryota > Metazoa > Annelida > Polychaeta > Eunicida > Amphinomidae > Hermodice > Hermodice carunculata. Next base: position 33,216,685 of record OZ026628.1, on the reverse strand, counting down.
AATTAGTCTAATTTCCAACCACAAATATAAAATAAAAAAATTATGTCATCATTTGAAACATAGTCTTGTTTTCAGCGTGTGTGCTTGCGGGAACTGGGTGTGTACAGCAATAACCTGTAATGAGAAACAGAGAGATATAAAAGCTTTCGAGCAATGTGAGTATATTATTGCCTTCAAAACTTACCTTCGGAAATCAAAGCCATATGTTTGTAGCAACCAAAGTGTGCAATATGGCTTTGGTAAATTGGTTGTCACATTTTACGCATGAAAGGAATGAAATCGTTTTAATTTTTTAAACCTAGAAAATGTAATTATATAATATCTTTGAGATAGGTAGGGTTAAAATCAACTCATGTGGGTTCTCAGGAGCCGGTTTTGCAGGCAGGTGGGCTAGGTGTGTGTATTTCTATTAGTTTCCATTGGAATTTGTACATTACATTCATTCGACATTACATTCATTCGACAAATTAACCTTCCGTTATCACTAATCTCACATACATTTTGGATACTACCTCTTCAAAATATGCAATCGGGGCTAACCCACGAACTTTTGCTGCCATTTCGAAAATTGTAAATTCTGCACCCAGTGGTTTGTAAATGAGGACAATAATGGAACGATCTTGGTGGGTTTATAATATTTGAAACCAAAAGAATATATTTTGCAAATATCTCAGAGCATCAATAATGATATGATAGATGCTGTTTTATGATGAAAATTATTATTTGGGCCTCTTGGGCCCACAATGCAATGCGCCATGTTCAAAATGGCGCTCGGCAATAGCGTGCATGATGAGCCAGGGTATCGTGTCGCATTTGAATTTGTAATTAACGATAACTGCTTCAGACACAACCGAGCGGGCCGATTAAAGCTAAGATAGCAAGCCATGTTTCAAAAATACTTCATAGTTATAGTGGAGGTAGAGTGTGTTTAATAATGTTTCAGATTCATAAATATCACAAAAACGATGTAGGCCTACTTTACTCTTTTGCTGTAGATTTAGGTGACTGACAGGTCGGGAGAACTAAAAGGTGATAGGCCTAACAGGTCTCTTTTTATTTTTGGCAGAAGTAATGAAATTTGTGTTTTTGGTGGTTAGGCCTATACATTTTGGAAATGAACTAGTGTCTGCAGTTAATGATGAATATTTCTAAGGTTGAGAGGACCGGTTTAAAACCACCAGCTGCCTTTTATGGGTGACTGCCTGTCTCAAGTCAGGAGTGAAATTTGGTTCTTCACATTGGTATTGGAAGAGAAATGTTGATGCTGTGGCAAGTCTGGAATCTCTTTGCTGGCATTGTTTGGTTTTGAATTAATGAATATGGATCATGTTTTTCTGTACTATTTGAAAATTACTTCATTGGCTATGTTGTGCTGTGGGCTTTGTTCTCCGACTTATAGTTATAGTGGAGGTAGAGTGTGTTTATAATGTTCCAGATTCATAAATATCACAAAACGATGTAGGCCTACTTTACTCTTTTGCTGTAAACTTAGGTGACTGACAAGTCGGGAGAACTAAAAGGTGATAGGCCTAACAGGTCTCTTTTTATTTTTGGCAGAAGTAATGAAATTTGTGTTTTTGGTGGTTAGGCCTATACATTTTGGAAATGAACTAGTGTCTACAGTTAATGATGAATATTTCTAAGGTTGAGAGGACTGGTTTAAAACCACCAGCTGCCTTTTATGGGTGACTGCCTGTCTCAAGTCAGGAGTGAAATTTGGTTCTTCACATAGGTATTGGAAGAGAAATGTTGATGCTTTGGCAAGTCTGGAATCTCTTTGCTGTCATTGTTGGGTTTGGAATTAATGAATATAGATCATGTTTTTCTGTACTATTTCAACTGGTTGCCTTGGTACCTCGGAGAACGGACACCTGGAACCTACCGAAATATTAGGATAATGATCATTGAAGGACCGTGGCTATGCAGCTATGCTGTTTTACCGAACAACCCTGGCTATACAGCTATGCTGTTTCCCCGGCCTAAATTAACTCTCCAGACTAAGTTGAAATAAATGCTGTGTTTGACTTGATTTTACTGCAAAATAACGGCACAAATAAATCTTTCAGGGTCTATCACTTCTTATTAGGGAACGGCGGCTTGTTTTTTGAGGTGCCATAAAATGTATACGGGTCGGGCCTTTTCAGTAGGGTCGGCCAGGTCACTGGAACTACACGTATATTTTTGTCAGGCTTCAGGTACCTTGGACATTTGTTGAGACATGTTTGCTGCTTTGGCGTTAGTTTAATTTGTTACCTGGGCACAGGCGGAGGCACCTATGCATAGTTAAAATACCCCTGTAAATTTGTTAACATCTGCTGAAAATATATACAACGGGTATTAAAGGCAACTTGAACATAGATTGTTACAGAAATACACACTTTTAGCCCACAAATGATAATATATGTTGGGTTGTGTTTTTAGCCAAATACACAAAATATTGCTAATAGTGACCTCACCTATTAAATCAGAGGCAGTCTTGTATCTAGACAAAAGTAAAAAGAGAGTGAAATTATTAGGAATTATGAAATTTTAGCTGTAGGCCAACGTGCATGCGATATACAGGCTTAAGCATAGCTTAGAAATTTGCTTGTTCTTCCTATTTATTTCTCTGCTGAAATTTTTCAATAAATATAAAAATGTGCCTTTTGCATTTTTCTGAGCATCATTTGAATTTTCAGTGTCGTGCTGTAAGCCATTTTATCATCATACGAGCAATGATATTTATATTTGAGTGTAAAAAGTAAGGATATCGTGTGTAGCTGCTGCTGGTCCATATGGATAAATCATAATCATATAAGAAATCATTGACAGATGACGTAAGACAAGGACCTCTACCTACGAAGGAAGAACGAAAGGCCTTGTTGGCCGGTTTCCGCGCAAGTCAAGAAGTGAGCCTCGCATTGATCGAAAAGGAAGTCCCGGCCGCAAAAACCCAAGTCCTTCCTGGTGTCAAACTGGCAAATCCCTTGGCTGGTGACAGAAGACCACATCAACAGGTTAAGTCTCTCTATAATCAACTTGCATAACATGTTTCTCTTGGACACTTTGGTACACCTGGGAAAGCGGTTGGCTAGGGCCAACTTCAGGATCGAATCACTTGAGACTGGCCAGCCTTGTTGGCATCTTAATAAATCTCTTGAAGCGCTTATGTACCCACCCACCCCCCCCCCCCCCCCGGCCAAAAAAAGTGTCCGATCGCAAGCGATGTTCAGAGGAAGCCTTCACCCGCCCACGCTCCCACCTCAGTCATCTCACCTTATAGCACCTTGACCTTCGACCTTTAGAGGTCCCACCTAAATTGCAATATTATGCAGTGTCACAATGGCTACAATTTGAGCCCAACGTGTTCCAAATCCGTTAAACATTTACTGAGTTATGGCTCAGTGAAAATTTCAAAAGGCCAAATGACTAGACCTTCGAACTTTAAACGCCACAGGTATGTTACAAAATTGTGCAGTATGACAATAGCTACAATTTGGTCCGAACATGGTTCAAATTGGATTAGAATTCGTCATGTTATGGCTCAATCAAAATTTTAAAGGGCCTAATGATCTTGACCTATGACATTTAGAGGTCACATGTATATTAGAACATTTTGTGGTGTTACACAATAGGTACAATTTGACCCCAACATGGTGGGAATCAGATAGAAATTAATTGTGGTGCGGTTAAATTAATTGTCAAATGCCAAATGACCTTGACCTTTAGATGTCAGAATCTTTGTTTAGATAAGAAAATCGTGCAGTGTTACAACTGCTACACTTTGACCCCAACATGAGCCAAATGGTATTAAAATTGACCGAGTTATGAAATTTGAAATTAGCCAAATGACCATGACCTTTGACCTTTAGGGGGTCACGTTTACATGACCAAGCTATGACTCAATATTCAAAGGGCCAAATGACCATGACCCTTGACCCTTCGAGGTCGCACGAATATTATAAAATTGTGCAGTTTTACAATAGCTATTATTTAGCCCAGTATCATCCAAATGAGATTAAAATTGACCGAGTTATGGTTGAATGAAATTTTGGAATCGCCAAATGTCCTTCACCTTCAACCTCTAGATGTCGCAATTAAATTACAATATTATGCAATGTGAGAATAGCTACAATTTGACCCCAACATGATTCAAATTGGATTAAAATTGACAAAGTCAAAGCTGAATGAAAATTTGAAAGGGCCAAATGACCTTTACGTTTGACCTCTAGAGGTCACATGTATGTCACAAAATTATGCAGTGTTCCAAAAGCTATACTTTGATTCCATCATGGTTCACTTCACATGAAAATTGACCGAGATATGGCTCGATGAAAATTTCAAAGGGTCAAATGACCTTGCCCTTTGATCTTTAGAGGTCACATGTAAATTACAAAAGTATGCGGCGAAATATTTCGCACATTTTGAGCCCAACTTGTACATAATCAGATAAGAATGGATGAAGTTAATGGCAAAATGAAGGTTTTCAAGGTCAATGACATTGACCTTGAAACGTCATGTATTAATTATAGATGTGTGTGATATTGCATGCCTTACCCATTGAGCCAAACCAGATCAAATTTGGATGAAAATTGATCAATTTCTATATGGCCAGTTGAATATTTCAAGATAGCAGACGACCTTGACCTTTAAGTCTTAAAGGTCTAATTTTTGCGCACAAAAATATGCGTTATTGAAATTCCCATATTTTTAGTCCAACACGGTAAAAATCGGACGAGAAGTGAGGTAAGTTGAGCAAGTTTTGTTAGGTGGAAAATGTTTAGATCGCCAAATGACCTTAACCGTTGACCTATAAAGGTCATATGTAAATGGCGTAGTTAGGCCTAGAGTAGCGCAATGCAACAAGCTTAACATGGCTCAAAACAGTTGATAGCTATTCGAGAGAGAGGCCAAAATGTGTTTTCCAAAAATAGGTCATGGTGACCTCAAATAAGGTCAAGGTCACAAATTGAATGCGTCATCCTCAAGGATATTATAAGGGGTTCTAACGCTGGCCCACAGTGTTCCAATGATCATTGGCAATTCAGACTTATGACCTTCCGAATATTGACGAAAAGTAAAACAGGAAAAGGTCCTGACCTTGGAACTATAGGTCAAGGTGACAAATCACATATCAGGTGCACAAGTTCAGTCAAAAAGTGTTATCCTGTCAGAATGACGATTTGAATTCCCCATCCATCTCTGAGATTTCGCGCGTTCCTTTTTTGTGCGTAAAAAAGGTTTGTTTGTTTGTTTTGTGTCCAAAAGGCCATATGACCTTGACCTTCAAACTCGGCGAGGTAGGTCCTAATCAGGTTTTTGTGCGTCCCGACGCCAGCTATCCATAGAGCTCAACATCATTTAAGTTGGTTGATGATTTTTCGCGTTATTAAAAAAAAAAAAAAAAAGAAAGATTCTTTTTTCAACATGGCCGCCCGATCGGAGAAAAGTAGGTTAGGGTCACTAACAAAATATCAGGTGCATAACTTCATTATAAATCACACTTCGTAGTGCAAGGACACCCACGGGGGATATACAGTTTCTGAGATTCCACACGTACACAATTCAAAATCACCCAAATTTTCAAAACATGGTCAAATGGCCTTGACTTTTGACTCAGAAACCATATATTTCATAGACGAAATGTGGTGAGGACACCAAGGTTTCCATATATAGTTTGATTGACCGGATCAGATTGTAAGTTTTCGAGTGACGGTAAAAAATCCAAAAGTGACAGTATATTATACTCATGCTGCGGATAACAGATAGTACTTTGTCGTGTCTCGACCAAATAATAATCAATATTCCAACATTTATCAGCAGTACAAATGTATCTGCCCCGTTGGCTAACTGTGATCATTTTGTGATTAGTGCAAACTTACTCTTCATACACAAAAAGTGTTCAACATACAAAAGACTCATATGGGAATATAATAAGGCTAGTTGCGACTCATTTAGAGCCAAGCTGTCTGAGATTGACTGGGACAGTTGTTTTGATACCACTGGGTTCTGTATGGGTCCCCTGTTATTCTTAACACACACACACACACACACACATATATATAATATATATATATATATATATATATATATATATATATATATATATATATATATATATATATATATGCGTTTCCCATTTCAGCTAGGCGATTGGTGCCAAAGGTTGCAGGTTCGAGTCCCACTCGTTCCGAATATATATATATATATATATATATATATATATATATATATATGTGTGTGTGTGTGTGTGTGTGTGTGTGTGTGTGTGTGTGTGTGTGTGTGTGTGTGTGATATTGTGTTGTGAATGTGGTAAACTCGCCCATCAAATTGTTTGCAGGACGATACAACCCTTTTTATTGAAGTTGAAGACGCCACTTGTGCGACTAATCCTCTGAATCTGGATCTGAATGAGATAGAGAGCTAATTGCATAGATGCTTGGTCTCGTTCAAACCCTCAGAAACAAGACATATGATTATATCTAAGAAGCGAATAACCCTTAACTATCCTGATTTAGTCTTCGTGAACGAACCCAACACAACGGAAACGAACATAAGCATTTAGACTTGATTATAATAAACGACTTGACGTGACTAGTTACATTAGCAAAAGGCGTGAAAATTGTTAATATCATGAAATATTTACAATATGGCTTGAATAGGAAGTCACTAGAAATTACATTATTTATCACAGCTTTGTCCGTCCGATTCTTGAGCATGGTTCAGTTGTGTGGGACGGCTGTTTTTACAGGAGTCTCAACAGCTTGACAATGCTCAGCTTTCTGCAGCGAGAGTAATAAGAGGGGCAACAGGGGCACTAACCACAATTTTATATATGAGGAAACAGGTCTTGAAAAACTATCAGAGAGAGAGAACGAAATGTAAATTGATTCTATTCTACAATATAACGTATGGTCTTGCACCTAGATATCTGAGGAATCTAGTTCCAACCACGGTCTGAACGCAACAGGTATAATGTCCTGATCAGATCACCCCAAAAGTTTGTCAAACGTACGCACCCAAACAAAGTTATTCGACAGTTCAAGGTTTTCCTTCCGTTATCAGATCATGGAACGAGTTGCCTTTGTCTGTTGTAATGCTGGGTATACTTATGGTTTCAAAAGAGTCCTTGCCGTATCAGTAATGCTGCTAAAACAAACAAGCTTTTACATATTGGTGATCGTCGACTGGCCGTTATTCATGCTCGGCTACGAATGAAATGCAGCAACCTACATGGAATCCTTTATATGAACGGGATGGTGTCTACCTTGTGTGTTGCATGTGGCAATGCAAACGAATATTCTTACATTTCCTTTGCGAGTGTGACAAATACAGATTACCCAGAGACATATTACAAAGCACATGTATTTTATTAGCGCCATTTACAATCAGGTAGTACTTTATGGCTTCATAAATTGCTCTTTTACCGACAATGAAATCATTTCTAAGGCCGTCCAACAGTATATAAATGATATATGTAGACTCAGGGCAGTGACATGACAATTGGTATAACCGTATATCTGTGTATTAAACACAAAGCAGTTATTATATGTAAAATCTAAATCAAGATATATTGTGAAGATTTACCCCCAACCCTTTTGCTGTCGTTGGTGTCTAGTCCTGGCGAAGTTCTGCAAGCTGTGTGGCAGTGCCACTCTTAGACTATCTGTCTTGCCACGCATTGTTTACATGCATTACAAGTGTCTCGAGCGAGTATATCGTCTTCTTGTTGTGCAATGTCCAACTACTCCTCCTTGTGTGCAAAAGGGATTAATATAGGGCTATACCCTGATTCCCAATTGTTTTTTTTTTAAATGTTTACGCCAATGGTATATCACACTAATTGGTAAGTAAGCAATGATATATCCGACTATTGAATCAGTTGGCAATGATATAATCTTACACATGAGGCAGGCATTAGTGATTATCTTACTGATGCATCCGTCATCATATGTTTCTGATGAATTAGTTATTAATTGTGTGTCTTATCAATGAGGCTACATATAGCCCCACCGAACTTACCTTTTAGTGATCCGATAGCCACACATATACGCATGTCATAGAATATAGTCAGCAAGTAAAATTTTTTGTGGCTTAAATGATACAGTAAAACGAAATGAGTAGGCATCGAGACTTCCTGCAATGATATAGAAGTGCGGCGGGGGCTACAGACAAGCCTTATCCTACAAAAGCAGGGGGAACGGAATGATGTGTTTCAAGGTAACGGAAGTGAAAGGAAAAAGTCGGCAACTTTTTAATTTCCTAGGTGGGCGGTCTAGCTGTGACATCGTCCTACAATGCTCATGTGATAGGTAGCTACCTTTCATCTCTCTCTTATGGCCCAGGCCAGCCAGCGTACCATTGGCTGGATTGGTACCCACTTTTTGAGCTGACAAGAGATCGTGTACACTGACCCGCCAAGGCATGCAATGTATATTCAATTAGCCGCAATTAACATATGATTGCTGTGCAATGATGGAAGTTCATCTTATTCCCTGTAAATATTAGGGATCTGCTGAAAACAGAGTTAAGTACGAAATCTGGATTAAATGCACTGTATGACAATTTTTAATTCATTTCCCACAGGGTAGACTGCAGAGGCATAATGCAAGACAGAGGAGAGACTGAGTGGAAGAGAGAAGATTACATGGTTAGCAACGATTACAAACAAGGCGAACCACACTGACATGTTTATTTACAATCTTTCTTCTGTAATTCCTTCTTATGAAGACAACTATATATATATATATATATATATATATATATATATTATATATATATATATATATATATATATATACATATATATATATATATATATATATATATATATATATATATATATATATATATATATATATATAATATATATATATATATATATGGCCCACGTGTCACGTTTACTTCATTATACTATTATAGCTTAGTTGCACATTATGGTCCCAAAGTAGACTATGTGGGTAAATATTTATATTGTTATTTCAGCTGTATAATTGTTTTGGTTGTTTTTTTGCCTTTAATAGCCGCAAACGATTTGTGAGCGTTGTCTCCGAAGCAGACCAAAGCGCCCTGTTATGCCTATAATAACACGGCACTTGGTGTGCTTTGGAGGCAATCGTAAACGTGACGCGGGTCCTGATTTGCATAATTTGTAAACATGGTTTTGTAGAATTTAAAATGCAGTGCTTTTGCTCAATATCAATCCATGGGGTAGTTGCTTTGTGTTTCCTCTTACGCTTCCATCATTTGTATTTCATTGTAAATCAAACATAACCAGGGCGTCTCTTATTCTTAGAACGCCCAGACTTGTACGTATGTTGTGGCTAGTGTGTACATACAAATAAACATATACATGTAGTTCATTATATTGTTTCCAGTAAGAAATTACACCAATGTAGATATATTGATATATAGATGTGCGGAGATGTACGTCTGTTGGTGGTATTTTTGACAAATAAAAACGTTGCTTAAAACCTTGAAAGTGTGACTTATTCTTGTCTCAACAATCTGGTTGCCTACTGATCCTGTTTTTTTTTCAAAAATAAATCAACGCGAATTTGCGGAGTTCTGTGTCTATCTCAGGTAACCTGGGTTCTGTGCAGAATAATGAGCCAATGATAGATGAGATGACAGTTTCGGAGTCTAATCAGTGAACGGTTACCTGGGAACGGAACGATGTCTAATGAGGAATTAAACATAACAATGCCAAACACGCATTCCTTGTAACGGACTTTATCTTCAATTGCCAGCATGCATACGGTTGCAGGGAACATGGAAATTGTGCCGATCAACAGCATTCAGTTCTTTGGCTTTTTAAGAACATATATACAACTTGATTGCTTCTAACCAATCAGGTTCTCGAAAACTGCATTCAACAAACACTGCACTGACCACTTCATTGATCCTAGTGAACAAGACATTAATGCTGGGAAAGTGCCATGGCTCCTATTCTTAAACTATTAAAAAGCCTTCGACACAGTCAATCATGGTACCTTCAGAAGGTCCAAATTTATGTAGTCGATGCCACTGAACTACTATGGTTTTGATTCTACTACTGTGATAGCCAATAATGGGCAGCCATCAATGGATATTGTTGGAATCACTGGTACTGAAGTATGGGATCAGGAGGGACCCATTCTTGGACCCCTCCTTTTAATTCTGTACATTAATTACCTCCCGGACTCAATAAATTTACCAAAAACTTTATTATATGCGGACGGCAAAACACTGTACTCAAGGTGATCTGAGTATAGTACAGTTTTGAATCTTCGGTTCCTTACCATTTCAAATCGGTTTCAGTCTAGTTGACTTCCTCCTAACGCGAGGAAGACAAAATTGATGTTATTTGGTTCTTCGACTTGACTAAAATTCTGAATCACTTGCCAGTAAAATGTAATGAGTTATGGAGCAGGTGAACGAGTTCAAGCATCTGGGTATTCAATTAGACAATAGTCTATCTTTACACAGTACAATAGTCTATCTTTTGTCTAACCATTTTGACCATATTACCCGTAAATGTAGCCCCAAACTGGCACTTTTTGGAAGAGCATCCAAATACTTGGATACTAAACTATTGCTGTTATAGAAGGCATTGTACCTGTCACATTTTGGTTATATGACACTATCTGGAACTCCTGTTCGAACTATAAATATAAATCTAAACTCCAGATTTTTCGAATAGTTTGCAAAAAAGAGACCGGCATATCTGCGTTAGTGAACTTAACAGGTTACGCGGTTTACAACTTCCTCTCTACAGACGTACATTTCACATGGGGAGTTTTATCTTCAAGGCAAGTCATATGGCGTTAGCTCCTTAATTCTATTACCTGAAACTTCACTACATTACCCAGTATGCACAGACATGATGCATCGAGGTCGGCATCAACCAGGTCCCTGTACATTCCTAGTTTTACTAACTAAAATGAAAACAGCATTTTACCCAGAGGTGCGGTGGCACGGAAAGCAATACGAGAGTCTCCGATCTCTGGGCATCTCCTGTCACTTTAACAAAACCACTTGTCCCAGTATCTAACTCCAGCCTAGCCACTTCTCATATTCACTACGGGACCTGTTCGGTGCTCCACCCGGTGGGTCTTATAAGAGAACCATCCAATTATACTGTTTAGCCACTTTAATTTGTACCCTGTATGTATTCTGCTAAATATTCTATGTATTGTAATTTTATTTTATTCTTTTAAGTATATTCACTTGGTTTATATTGGTGTTATATCGTCTGTATTTATGTACATTTCATGTGTATATATACATATTTTTCTATATCTATCTATGTTGCATCGCATGCTATCATGTCGTGTTTTGAGCCATGCATCACTGCCTGGCGGCAGATACTCTGATAGAAGAATAAACCAATCAAAACAAAATCACTCAACCAACGACATCCAAAGCGCGCCGAAGAGATCTGTTGACTAAGCCAAACCTTGTTACAGAACGACCAAACAGGAAACTCCGTTTCAGGGCACAGGGCCTAGTTCCATCATTAAGACATTCAGAAAATCAATTGACAGCTTCACGGTTTTGTTCCTGGTCATTATATTCACTGACAGTACTGATCAAGTAGCATGAAGATCCGACATTCTTTCCAAATGGAGGTGTTCGCTTTTATTAATGTTTAGCACGCTGTTCCGGGAATGCGAATAATTGATTTTGAGTCGCTTAATCACATAAGACATATGTCATTCGTGAAAAATCATTATTATTTTTCACACTAATGTTGTGTCTTCTGGCATTTACCTGTCAAAATATGAAATTGGTGATCAAGTTCAACAAGAAATACCAAAAGCCTGGAAGGCAGAGACAATAACCTATGATAGAATTTATGGACTTTATAATTAAGTGTGAAACTTGAAAAATAATCTGAAGCCACGGGGGGTGGGGTGGGGGTGGTAGGATTGAAGATTCAAGACTCGACCCCCACCCTGGTCCATCAATCAAGTCCACCACACATATTCCCGCATGCAGGGCATTCAGTCAGTCAGTCAGTATGTCAATCAATCAATCTTCAATCATGGTGATGAATGCATATAGCCCTATAATATAATATAATTTTATGAAAAATTATATATTATATCATATTATATTATATTATATTATATTATATTATATTATATTATATTATATTATATTATATTATATTATATTATATTATATCATATTATATCATATTATATTGTAGGGCTATATTGGTGTATCGTCATGTTGATCATGCATTCTAAACCTGTCGAAAGACTGTGAGGATCAATCTGACACATGTTAATTTATTCGTTGGCGTATATACCTATGTGGGTTGTGGGCCGTTGGTCCAACAGTCACACCAAAACATAGATATACATGAGTGAACAAATAAACAATAAATAAATAAGTAAATAAAATAAATAAATAAATACCCTTTGTTTCAACTGAGCATGCTAAAGGCATTGTTGCGGCGACAATTTTTCCACACACAGTTAAAAAAAAACTTGACGCATATATGTTTTATCTTGATTATGCATGGTCACGAAAAATATATATATGTGTGCGAGTGTGTTTTTTTTTTTCTTATGTTCAGATGAACTTTATGTCCCAAATTACAGAAAATGGCCAAGCGAAGAAAAAAACATGAGATGACCTAGACTTGTTGTCTGTATACCAGCGTGATCATCATGAAATTGAGAGTCCATGGTGATTGAAATGTTCTGTCCCGTATCTAGTGACAAGAACGGCGATGCAGCTTATGTATATTTACACTGAAAATTTGTACTTCGACACAGAATATTGTGTTCTTTCTGCCAACATCGGGTATAATTAAAGCTCAATTTCCGGTCAAAATACAATAGTGAGAGGATTACAATTATGCAAATTCGATAAACATCCGCCAAAATAAAAAGAGGAGACAGGTTTCTCGAATGAAACTAAGATGAAGCCAGAGTAATCTGCGAAATTGAATTTTTGTATTCAACCGTGCTTGGACCAATTAGTGGCGACCCCTTACATGTATCACAGACATTAAATTATGGTCTGACTCCGGTGATTCTGACACCAATGGCCCATGCCGAAGACCCGCCTAAGATAGCTACGCAAATTGTTTTGTATTTCATCGCTGTTTGTATAGGTGATATATGTATACATACATACATACATACATACATACATATATGTGTGTGGGTGGGTGTGGGTGTGGGTGTGTGGGAGTGGGTGTGTTCAGTTTTAAGGTCTAACGTTCCGAAAGATCCCATTCTATCATTGAAAAATCCATGCACGGCTTTATGAACACATGCACTTGTCAGCGAAGGTATATATTTAAATTTTGCAGTGCCTTATTCTGGACTTATTTTAAAAGTGAGGAAAGCTGTTGACTTGGACTTTTATAATCTAAGTAACTACAAACATGTTGGTACTTGAATGAACCGAGCGCCCTTATTGTAATTTTGAGCAGTTTGTGTTATTTAAGTGGTTCGCCTTAAGTCGCAGTGGGCACTGAAACATCACATACTCTTCTGTTTCAATATAAGCGCCCTAGTACATTTACTCATTATATTTTGTCAGCAATCATTTCACACCAACCCCTCTTAATCATCAAGCAAATAACAGACTGCATGCTATAGTGCTTTGCTGTGAACTGCAGTTGCAGCTTTATCCGAAATATTGTTTCCGCCAAAAGACATATTTCATTGCATATACTTTTCCATACGACCCATCTCCGGCAGTTCCGTTTCTCATCTTTTATGAAACACGGTGGCAATTTTTACTGCATCATTGATTTGCCTTTCTTTCTTTCTTTCTTTCTTTCTTTCTTTCTTTCTTTCTTTCTTTCTTTCTTTCTTTCTTTCTTTCTTTCTTTCTTTCTTTCTTTCTTTCTTTCTTTCTTTCTTTCTTTCTTTCTTTCTTTCTTTCTTTCTTTCTTTCTTTCTTTCTTTCTTTCTTTCTTTCTTTCTTTCTTTCTTTCTTTCTTTCTTTCTTTCTTTCTTTCTTTCTTTCTTTCTTTCTTTCTTTCTTTCTTTCTTTCTTTCTTTCAATGAATCTCTGTAAGTGTAAAGCATGCTAAGACCTGGGAAAGTCAATATTTCTGTTTGAAGTGTTGACTTCAGCATGAAACCTCGTGTGCATGAAAAACGTGCAACTAAATGAGCAAATACATGTTAATGTCTACGTACCCCAAGCCTCTATGGGGGCTGGCAATAGAGAGGGTCCAGTCATAGATGTAGGCTGTAGTATGTCCTGCTGTGTGGATGAAAATTCTCACTTAGAAGTATCCCTAGGGCTTAAATTGGCTCCTTACATTTGACAATTGAAGTAGCCAAATTTAGTTTTCACATTTTGACAACAATGGAGGAAGTTCAAAATACATGCCACAGCTACACATGACTTGGCACCCTGTGATATGCTGGAACAAGATGGATTATCAAATGCCTGTGTCGTCACCATCTACACAACAATCAACGAGAGATACGGACCAAACAGAGAGCTGCAAGGTGGTTTCAAAGTTCCATGGTATCTTGAAGCCCGGGCACCAGTTTCACCAGTGACTGCATAGTTGAATGGGTTTTGTGGCAGCTTACTGACTAGCTTTAATGCACGAGTAACACACACACACACACACACACACGCACACACACACACACACATAACCTCTAGCTCCAGTAAGGAGGGGTCATAGCAGTCACATGGGAGATTACATAAACACAGTTATGCCTGTGTACCAACACAGGCATTCTGTTTCCTCCAAATTCTTTCTTTTTTTTCTTTTTTTTTCTTTTCGCCCAATATGTCTTATAGGTAGCGCTCATTTGAGATGGGTATTCCTTGAAATCCGAGCTGTTGCATGACAATAGCCCATGTCCAGAAGCCACTTGAGGACTCGCGACTTTGAAATGAAGATGCAGGTGCAATATAGCCACGGTGCCAGCCCAGCATTAGGCCCATGGGCCTCTTGTTTAGGTTCATGCTATAGGTGAACGCAAAGAAGTAAAAGTAAATGATGTAAAATTTGAATTCATGCTAATTTGGCATACTTGTGGAACTTAAATGCTGAATATTTGCAAATGTATTGTTGCTAGATGTGTCAATAGCAACAGTGATTGGTTAGTGGCATAGGTGCATCCAATGAAACGAACATGAAAGTTGTACAATTCGAAATTGTGCTAATTGGCCACACTCCAAAGATTTGATTTAAACGAGTTTCGTTCATTCGTAAGGAAAACTTCATCTCACTCGGGCTTCTTTTGTACGTTGTGCAGAGAAATGAAGTGATGATTCTCTCTCTTTTTACATCAAAAACATTTGCCTTCGTGTGTTCACTGCATGAACACTTTGTGGTTTACAAATATATGTTGCCACCTACGAGCTGTAATGTTTGTGTCACTCATTTTGTCTAGGCATGTGCTTGTCTTCCCTTGAACCTGTGCACATAATTATCCATGTATCACAGTAGTACCAACAGAAAAGGGCACTTTCGTGGGTCTAAAAAGATTTGTAATGCAGCAAATAGGAACTTTATGACCCTTTGTTAGGTAATGATTTAGGCATTCGTTACGTCGCAAAGCTGACCTTTTTGGAAGTTGTACTGTTCAATGAAGGGAGGTAAGGGGGGGGGGTGGTTCAGTACGCTGGTACAGATAATTATTTTTCTAGAGTACGCAGTACGGACGGAGATTAAAGATCTTTCAAAATTTGGGATAGTACGAAGTACTTAAAATAAGAGGGCTTCCAATACGCCAGTACGGTAAATAAAAAGCTCCAGTACGCCAGTACGGGAAACCCCTTTCCCACCCTCTTCAGTAATACATCAAACCGTGGGTTGTGTGTATCAAGGCCATAGTTTTGTAATACAAAAGCCCGAGTTTTGCTCACAAAACCCTCCAAGCCCAGAGTGCTTAAACAAAACCCAGGGAATTGTACGCAACACCATGGGTTTTGTAACACTACTCTGAGTTCTTGCAAACCACAGTTTTTTTTGTTTTGTGAACTACCCAAGATAACAAAACAAATATAACTTTTTAAAAATTTTGTTCAATAATCTGCACAAAACCCAGAGTTTTGGAGACCAAACCTTGGATTTTGTTTGCAAAATCCAAGATTTTGTATCAAACCCAGGGATTTGTACACACAACTCTGGGCTTCGTAGGAACACTCACGGCTTTGCTTTGTTATCCAACCTTTACACAAAACTCACAGGTTTTGTTTCCAAACCCTCATTTTGTCATGATAACCCAGGGTTTTGTAGTTGTCTTGTTAATCCAGGGTTTTTCAAAACTAAGCGTCTTGTAACATCCTTTAGTCATCTTAATAATTTGCAAAACCCTTAGTTTTGTCGTGATACCTCTGTGTATTGCAGTTGCTTTGTTCAATAATTCACAAAATCCAGGTTTTTTTTGACGTCACAAATCTCACGGTTTTGAAAATGTGCAAAACCCTGGGATTTGTGACGTCACTTTTGTAATTTACCGCCCAGTTGGTCATACATATATGGGTACACTACCCCTCACAACACGGCTTTCATTGCGTGATTCGATACCCAAATCAAAACAAAGGGACTTATTTTGCATAACTTTACACTCTCTTCAGTGGCAACAGCTATTTATCACAGTGATCAGTCATTTTCCAAGACCAATCCTGACCATGGAGGATCAAAGCTTTTGAATGCTCTGGGCTTCGTTCAGTGTACTCGCACGACCAGTTTCGTTTCGGAACACGACAATACATCGGTTTATATATAAACGCAACACAACTAAAAGCAACTATATCCTCATCGTGTCGTTTAAAACATAATTTTTTACTATACCGTGGGTTCTGTTAAAAAAAATAACAAAACCGATGGTTTTTCCGATCAAAACTGCTCTTAAACTGTGGGCTTCGTGCTCAAAACCCAAGGATTGTACTTAAACCTAGAGGTTTGTTCCTGAAACCCAGGGTTTTGTCACAAATCATATCAAAATTTAATAAACAAGCAAAACCCAGGGATTTATGATAAAACCTATGCTTTTGTTAGCAAAGTTTAGGGTTTTGCTAGGAAACTGATAGTGTTGAAAAGCAAAACCCAGAGTGCCGTGAACGAAAGTGAAGGTGGGTTTTGTGAATTCATAAACAGTACTACTTCCATAGACCTTTAATTCACATGAGAGAATCTAATTCGTTTGCCTTCAAAGCAGACCCAAGCTCCATGTTATGTGTACTTCGAAGGTGCAGTATGGATAAGTAGATGTAACACGACAGTTATTCTGCTTTGAGGGCAACTAATTCGCGAGAGGCACAGCAGTTTTTAAAGTATATTCATATTTGAAATTCCTGGCAAAAATGTCAATAGATCATTTTCAGAGAAACGCCATATTGTACTAGTTGATTATATACATAGTTTTAAAAGTACAATTACATCTTGGCTTGATCGCAGGCAACATAGCCCGTCAAGGGAGCTATCCGTAGTGCCGGGACTGGGGCTCGAAGGTGAGAGTGGAAGAAGGAAGGAGTCCGAGAAATTTCAAAGCGTGCCTGCCTGGGATATTCCACAGAAGGAAAGAACTACGTGCATATGACTAGCCAAGATTTATACTATAAGTCTATTAACTCCAAAAGGTTGCGTTTTGTGTGGTCTGCACCCAATTTTGCATATTTTAAGCAGCTACTTACTTACTAAGAAAACATGAGAAAACCTGCGAAGGTAACTTGAACTCTTCCTTCTCACAAACAGTGTTTTTTGACATCTCATTTTTGTCGCTGTCCAGAGTTATCTCGTACCCTGTGAGAAAAATTACCACATAGGCCAAGCCTACATATTTGGAAAATCACAAGAGGAACGTGGCAATCCAGCGCTAAGCTGACCGTGGCTGGACGACTTTAGCATGATGTCATATGAAACAATGATCACGGTACAGGGAAAAGGTACACGCATGCGTACATGTATTGTGCCAGTATTCCAATGTTGTCCCTGCTAAATAGTAATACCTCTTGTCCCTGATAAGAGGTATCACTTGATCATTATGTAATTTTTTAAATAATAAGACAAATCGATGATCTACAGGCTACATCTGAGAGGCGCGGATTCCCTTCCCCTTAAAAACAAATTAAAAAAAAAACAAAGGAAAAAACAAAGAGACAGACAGACAGAAATCGGAGGGCACTTTACGCAAGAAAACGCTGTTCTTGATATCAATGATTGCATTATTTCGATGAGCTTTTGGGCTTCGCCCTTGGACCCCCTTTGGGGTCTCCGCGGCCCTCGAACCAACGGTCTCCTGTTACAGCTCCACCTGAAAACAAAATCCTGGATGATACGCAGGTGTGTGGATCACGGCACTGATGCTATATGTCAGTAAATACTCTGGAGACAAACGGAGAGGAGGAGGTGTGTGTGTGTGGGGGGGGGGGGGGTACAGCCAAAGCTCTGAATATTCTGTGGGTCTGCACAAAGGAATGTGGGTTATGAATAACCTGAATTCAAAGAAAAAACAAAAAACAAACAAACTTGATTTAAGCTCATAAATTGTAAGAGCCCCACCTGAACGGTAATCATGTCATTTTCCTTAGCCTATTGTTGCATTCATAAAGATATTAACTTACTTTCCATTCGTGAGTGTTGCTCCCTCCCCTCCCAACCCCCAAAGGGGACATCCAGAAAGAGTATGAAGATATTTCATGGGGATATACGGAACCGTCTACTGCATAAACATATCAATGAATAGCAATTCTATTCAAATGGACTTGTTTATTTCCCATTTTAAAATGAAAATCGTATCCAGTAGCGAAATAATGCATAAATGAGCGTTTTATGAACAAAGCCCTTTAATAAAATAATATAAATAAAATGCGTCTTGAACAAAGGCCAGTGTACAAACGGATTTCCGGCTTCTATTTGATCGAAATTAGCGAAGATAACTTAGCTTTATATATACACACAGGAATCCATTTTATCTGTTTCAGTTTCAGCCTCCCATTCAACACTTTATTCAATATATGTCCCGCCTTGCGAACTGACAACTTGTCCTCTGACTCCAATGTCCATATTAATGAAATAATATCATGTATTGCATATATATATGACGTAATAGCGTCGTGTCCAATTATATCCCATGACTCAGTTGCATAGACGACAGACAAAGTAACTGTCCTTAAGAACGGCTGATCATGTGGGGAGATCGAACATACTTTGGGGTTGTTCCTATAAATATCTATATCTAAAAGAGTGAATCATAAACAATGGGTGACCAACAAACGCACCCAAAGTGTGCATATTTATATCGAACTTACCAATTGGAAAACGACCAATGCCATTGAACCTATCTGTCTGATATTACTAGTATACTACCTTCCTTGAATCGGGTGCCGTCTGACCGTTAAAGCGTATCGAGTGAACTTTCTGTACTCGCCTGCTTAACGATTGCGGCATGAAATAGTAAACATGAGAATTTCATAACCTTTGGCGACCAGTCCAATTCTGGCAATAAACAAGGCAGTTTCTCGTTCATCACAGAGTTATTGAGTTTGGAGGGGGCATAGACGTTTTGCGCACGCGCCTGTGATTTACTTGTGATGGATATCTCGTCTTCCGCCGAAGCTCATTCCACTCTGGCTCTCGCCAACGTTAGTACCGTATTGCAGGCTTGTAACTCCCTGGCTCGACTGGGACATATCATCAGCTCTGATGTCAGCCACGTGACGTGTAGTACCCATCGCCATGCCTTTCTGGGACGCACCGCCCGTGTATCCCATCTGGCCACCAACGTAGGCCTGTCCTTCTCTGGTTTGATCATCAGCACGGATATCAGCCACGTGACGAGTTGCGCCGATCCTCATTCCTGCTTGTGACGCCCCACCAGTGTAACCCATCTGACCGCCCATGACAGCCGAGCCTTCTGCGGACATGTCGTCAGCTCGAATATCGGCGACGTGCCTGACAGAGCCCATAGCCATGCCCTTCTGAGAAGCTCCGCCTGTGTATCCCATCTGACCTCCAAGGACAGTCTGGCCTTCCGCGGATATATCGTCGGCCCTTATATCAGCAACGTGACGCACAGCACCAATGGCCATACCCTTTTGAGAAGCGCCCTTGTTGTAACCCATCTGTCCGCCCAGTACAGCCTGGCCTTCCGCTGTCATGTCATCCGCTCTGATGTCAGCCACGTGACGGGCAGCACCCATGGCCATACCCTTTTGAGAGGCGCCCTTGTTGTAACCCATCTGTCCGCCCAGTACAGCCTGACCTTCTGCTGACATATCATCTGCCCTTATGTCAGCCACGTGGCGTGCGGAGCCCATGCTCATGCCCTTCTGAGAAGCGCACTTGTTTGTACCGGCCTGAAGACCAATCACTCCGTGCCCAGCCCTCAGTTGTTCTTCCGTGAACTGAACAAGGTGTTTTTCTGTGGGTCTAGGACCAATTGTTGGACCGTTGAAATTTTGCCTCTGGCACTGCAAAGTACGAAAAATGTGACTGTGAATGGATCAAATGATTGCTTCCTTTCAACAAGTTGTTCTTTTCAGACACCCAGACACCCACACCCATATCCACACAAAACCCATCGTTTGATGTGCTCTTCCGCATAATTTTGTAAAAGAAATATTACAATGATCGAACAAAAATTTAAATTAATTCATCATGACAAGAACAATCTCGAACGATTCCCTGCTGCTAGTAAGGGATCATTTGTTAGGGGGCAGGATATAAGATAGGAATCGTATTTGCACAGGGTAAAAATTAAAAAAAAATCATTATGAACGACTGCAACTAGTTTCAAACTTGTTTCCGAATATCAATAAATGTGGATTTTGTGCTTTTGTCCCAGCTGTTCTTTTTGATATTTACCAGGTTTACGAATGCCAGACTTTTTAAATACAAATGTTAACCCCTCGACCCCAAAGCCCCCAAAATCGTTCTTCTCCAAAACGTTCCTAAATGTCCATAATATGCTTTGAAAAAATTTGATGTTCACCATTTATTTCAAGCAAAAATATTACTTTTGTGGATGTCAAAAACTCATAATTGAAGTGTATCGACCAGGGAATCTACGTGCCGTCCTACCGCCAAGTTTATTTTTGAACTAAAATTGCAGTTTACGGAGACACTGTTTATTGGGGCGGGAGTGGAGGGTGGGATGTTGGTAAGGGAGGGTCCTGTTTATGAGAAAAAGTCTGTGCTTTCAATTTCACGTGAAGAGTTGCATTTCACAGATCCTCACAGTTCATCGGACCAAATCTTGAATTTTACAAAATCTCATTTTGTTCTGTGCACTTTTGTCAATCATAGAAGGACACCTATGCTAAAAGACACAAAGGCGGGGAAGCATGAGTCTCTGAGAAAAAAGTGCTTTCACATTTCAAGGCGAGAAGGTATATTTCATAATTCACGGTACAAGATTGTGATTTCAGAGTTCATGATTCATGGAATAGCAATTCACACGCTAGGATTTCTTGAAACGTTGAATCAATTATCACGATTTGCACAGCTTACGAAAAAATAAAGAAAGCCCCGATCACAGTTCACACTTACGCCCCCCCCCCCCGTCCTCTCTTATTCACATGAGGGGAGGAGCAAGATAACACCCATCCAGTCATAGTTCGCCTATGCAAATACTTTTTTAATAAATGTGAGCACCAGAACACTCCACTGATAATGTTGTTAGAAATGAAACGACAACGTTTTATTCAAAATGTTATATTAACTTTTTATCCAAATGTGGCATTGGATTATATGGCTTATATTGTTTATTTACTTGAGATTGTTCGTACTGCTTAGAAGCAGACCAATGGCATTCTAGAGAGATTCGAAATCAGTTAAGGTGGACCGGGCTACCAGGAATGCTCACCTCACTACCCAATGTCTGAATACAACTCATGACTTGAGCCATGTTGCGGCCCTCGAACAGGTCAACAGTCTGGAATTGGTTGATCTTTGGAACGCCATATTCTTGGCAAAAGTTAAGGAAGATTTCAATATTTTCCATCTGTAAGAAGAAGAAAATATTTTATGAAAATACCGGGGACAAGCTTTTGAAACGTTGTGCCAACGAAACATTTTCCATGGCCACCAGGTGTCTTCTTGTTCCTTTCATTTGTTTCTCTGCCGCCAAATGAGATCAGATCAAAGGCGATGCTGTTGACGCAATGTTGGTTCACAGTCGCCTGTCATATATATATATATATATATATATATATATATATATATATATACATATATATATATATATATATATATATATATATATATATATATAATAGTCCATATGGGCAACCCAGTTGTACAATTACCAGCTGTAACAGCATTGTTGTGGCATACAATATTTAAGGACTAAATCAACAGCTTTCCTCGGTGCGCGCTCATTACGCCCAAAGCTCGAGACGAGGAAAGCTGTTGACCTGTAGCGTTATCGTAATTCAGAGTCAATCGTTTTAATTCGTTTGACTTAAGTCGAAGTTGGCATTGGAAGTGTTAGCTCCAGTGCTTATTGCGGGAAACAAGTTTTGCACTCCTATTTTACTGTGATTATTTTGGGTTCAGACTGTTCGAGACGAAAGATAAAACAAAAAAAACACTTCCTCCAAGTGTTAGAATGCCTAAATTTCCAGCAAATAAAAATGGTTGAGGTCAAAATCTTTCTTCCACACATGCAACTGAAGTATGCGCTAACAAAGCAGTTGACTGAAAGGCATCTTGTCACTGAAACACGAATGTGAATTTGTCCACTGATGAAATCCATCATGCAACTCTGTTTTTAGCTGTTACAGATTTAGATATAAGGGCTTTAAATTGTTTTACTGGATAAACAGGTATATGATGACATAGTTTACTAAAAAGGACATTAGCCAACAATTTGGACAGCCCGCCGCAAACAGGCCCATAAAGTGAAGGCTTATGAAATTTCTGAACGAAGTCAAGAGTTTGATTTACCCTATTAGTTGATGAATTTTGGTCATAATGCAGTTATTCGCTTTTACATCACATTTTCCCACAAATATGACGTATGTAAGAATCAATCCAGGCATGAGTGAAACCAACCTTTTTGTGGGCTATTTTAAGTAAAATAATTTTCATCTTACAGGGTCAATCACATCGACGTGAGGTGATGTGCACAGGTCACGATGAACGGAACACATCAACGAACTGTGTCAATGTTTCTACAATTTACTTTGAATGTTGTTTTCCTTTTATGTCACAATTTCATTTTGTTTTCGGTCTCTCGGTATAACTTGTCTTGCACGCAGTTTTTACCTACCTGTTTAAAAGGTGCTGAAAGGGTATTGAATTTGAGCTTCATACGACCTGCTTTACCCGGGGCGTTGGGCGTGCCCGCTTGGATGGCCTTGGCCAATCTGAAAGAGACACACAAAGATGTGGGAAAATGACAAGTAATTATACAACATTTGGTTTTTACTTACTTTTCATCAAAATTAAGATTGCGATTGTAACCAAGCATGTTGTTTGCGTCAAAAGTCTAATGTAAGAAAGCAACTGCGGATTGATCACATTTATAAAAACGTTTTGCTTGTGACACGGGATCTGTTGTAGAGACAAGAGACAACGGATGGTGGGTCAAATCTGAACTTTGGACCACCTTAATATATAATCGCCACATAAGAGTAGTTGCAGTTATTTGAAAGCAGTCTTTTGAGAGCTGGACACGCAGTAGAGGCATGCTTCCCGCTAAAACACTGTCGACAGAAGCCTGAAAATCTTTCTTTGTTGGAATAAAACTGGTCCAAACTCTTTCTTCAGGGCGACTTGGCCACCTACTCTGGGTAAACATGTTGAATAGGAAGTATTCCTATCAAATTAACTGCAGACCTGGTCTCGTCCCATCAGCTGTTAGGGAACGGGGCTAGGCCTTTGCAATGTAAAGGGCACTTGTACCACCTACTGAACCATCCGGAATTATCGCTTTTTATACCATACAAATGGAATTTTTCAAACATGATTAGCATTTTGTGTGTTTCAAAACTTAGTGAATGACTTTTCTTGAGCTTTGTGCTTCCTGAAGTTGTTACTTTTCTTACAGAAGCTCATTTGGTCCTGCATAATGCATGAATTTGCCCGCCTTCCTGCCCTGTTTCTTGCTGCAGCCTGGATGGCAGCAAAGGGTCCCACTTAATATGAATACCTCCCATTGGGATAGGTTATCATCACGTGTCATGTCTACAGGGGACATTCATGTTATCTGAAATCCATTGCTGCCAGTTAGGCTCCAACAAAGAACTCGAAAAGGAGATGGACAGACTCATGCAATACGAAGAGCCAAAGAAGCGTCTATGATAAAAGGTATCAACGTTAACTTCAGACAGCATTAGAGCTTTTAGAAAAAAAAACAAACAAACAAGCAGGCAAACACACACACACACAAAAACAAACAAACAAACAAACAAACAAACAAACAACTTGTTCATTCCAGAGGGCCTGCTTGAAATTATAACAAAATTTATAGGCTTAATAATTTTGGTTAATGTACTGCGTAACGCGCACCTCAGAGTAATTGGTAGATTTTGCGGAATAAATTTGTGTGTTTGGTATCCACTTACTTGCAGAGAGTCTGTCCATTGCGAAGCTGTTTTTCCACTTCCCTCATACCCGCCTTCACGTCTATTTGTGTGAGCGCTCTGATCCATCCCAATACTTCCCCTTCAACCCCGGCGTCATAACGACCAGCGAGCTGAAAAAAAGCATCATCCTTGATTCATATCATTTTACATCAATGCCAAATACTACAAAAATATTTTTCTGCAGTAATAATTTGATAAAAAAACTTCATAAGTGACAAATGTCACACTTTTGCCCGTGCATTTCTGACCTCTGCTCGGAAAATTTGTTATCAAATTTTTTTTTTTTTTTTTTTTTTTTTTAATTCTTGTCGTTCGGTTCTCGTTATAATGCAGCTGAACCAGCAGCTTTCTTTGGCAGGAATCCTGATGAAAATCTATCGAGGCGAGACAAACTGTTGTGATATTCTCAACTACAATTCTTGGCAGAAAAAGTATTCTGTTACAAGGTGAAGACGATAATTTACATCTGCTGTTTTGGGTTATATTTGGCAGGAAATGAGCAAGAATTAAATGATCTGGAACAGGATGTATTCATATTTAAATGCGGTCCTACTCTAACGCCTTTTGCGCAAAAGAGGGAGCCACGTGCATCAGGGCAGATCCATGTATTTAGCAAAAAGTACTTTCTCAATAAAATGAACAACACGAACATAGATTACACAATACATTTCAGAAAATGTATTAACATATATTTGAAAACATAAAGGATGCCTAAATTGATTAAAAATGGACTCTCTTTTGGTTGAAAAGGTGTTATTTATGGATGTTCATGTTGTATATAATATAGATCTGCCCTTATCATGGTGGAAGCATCAGTTTGTTGCCCCGGCAACACAGGAAGTGAGCAGGAGCGCCGTTAAATATGAATGTCCCTTATTCTCGTTAGGTCTTCTGCATTATTTTCACAAAACTCTTAAATTAAAAACGTCAAGGTTTGTAACTCTTCTCTTTCATCCACCACTTTAAATTCGACACTAACATTATTTATTTTCGCTTTTGTGAGAACATTTTGGTCACAAAGGTGCGAGAATGTATTTCTTAAGGTGTAAGTTTGCCCAACCAAAAAACAAACTTAAAGTGGAGCAGAGTAAAGCAAAAGATGCTAGAATAAGCATCATAGTTACATATTCCAAGCTTCAGTTTTAATTACCTCTTTCAGTGTCAAGTTTTGAACTGAGTCAACAGCTTTCGTCGGCGTGCTTTGGGCGCAATACGCCAAAGTTACCCCGAGGAAAGCTATTGACCCGGACCGTTATATTCTCTTGAACTACAGGCATGCGGTCAGTTGAATGAATGTGTTTTCACAAGGAACATGAATCTAGCACCATAATTATAATTCAGAGCACAATAATCTTCAGTGGTTCTGCTTTGGTCGCAGTTTGCATGGAAAGAGTTGAAGGAATCGGATGTTTGAAAATTAAACTTTAAAATTAGTAAATCAATGGATACTGTCGAAATATTGATTGTTAAACAGTAAATTGGCAATATAAAACCTGCCATATGTATGTTTGGAATGTGGGTGGCGTTTTTGCCCTCTTTTTTTATATCATACATGTACCAAACGTAGCAAGAACAGATTCCTTGCATTCTTATGGCACAATGTGATGCTGTTGGTTTGGAATACGGGCTTCGTGTAGCAGCGTGCGTATCTTCCACAGGCAATAACAAAGCCAAATTAGTGGAAATTTTCATCCTCAGCTAAACCAAAAAGCACAGGAAATGTCAGCACATACAACTCATTTGTCCTTATCGCAATTATAATCAGGTGCAGAATTTGAATAGTTGCCATGACGGACCTTAAAAAGGTGCAGAATAAAATCTCGAAACTTCTCGTCTGAACAGTTTCCTCATTGACCATAGATGTGGTGTCAAAAAACTGGGGATTATACTAAGAGATATGTAGATATTGCAAGCATCGGAAGTCATAGATTTTTTGGCTTAACTCTTTATATCCTGAAACTTAAATTCCACAATTACCTGCCCGAGTTGACACTTTCATTTCCAATTTCTGCCAAGGCTTAATAGTAAGTGAATGGATATAACGGAACCAGATTCATATCCATTGTAAGCAGACGTCCCATTCAAAATAAAAGAATGCATATAGTTGAAGGGAACATCAGAAGTAGTCAACATTAACAGGTTTCCTCGGAGCACCTTCGACGTAGCTAATGCGCCAAAAGCGAGTGGAGGATTGCCGCTGATTGAGTCAAAATCTTGCCACTGGGAGAGTAGAAATACAAATATAGGAGGAATTACAGAAGTGAAGAAACGTGATTGTAATAGATGATATTGAAGTACACGGTTTGTTTGATTATACTAAAAGTTGTATTGCATTGTAAACATAGTCACTTCATAACCTGATTACCCTAGTAGCCACTCACGTGGCTAATCTAGCGGTTCTCCAGACATACACAAACGCACAGAATTATATACAAAACACACAGGACGTTACACAAAATACTCTCTCCAAGCAGACTTCAAAACAAACGGTACCATACATCAAGTATCAGGACATATTTCTTAGCTATAGGTATCAGTTGACAAAATGTCTTGCCTGATTCATGAACAATTAAACTGCAGCAAAAATATCATTATTGGTTTCACCCGAAAGGTCAGCACTGCAACTTAACCTAATTTCAATGAGTCTATCAGCGAGGAGATCTAATAACAAATTTGGTTGAACACCAAAAGCAAGTACATTAGTGACAGACCTTAGCAGTTTAAGTCTAGGTAGTTCATGGAGGGGACAAAACAGGAAAAAGTGACTTATATCTTCCTTTATGTGGTTGCACGGGGAGGCACAGCTGCGTTCGCATAACATTGGCAAAACGATCACCAAACGTATAGTTTTTTTGGAATTTTGTGGCTGAAAAAAGATATTTTTAGTTAACTTTGCATGGAAGATAGAAAATGTAGGAGACGCTATAACTTCCTCAAGTAAGTCGTTCCATAGACCAATGCTAGAGGACACAAAAGATTTGAAATAGCGGTCAGTCCTGCACCTGCTTTTTTTTAGTTGAACGGAATGTCGGAATGGGCGGCCTGTTTGTATTAAAACGTAATTCGGAATTAAGTTGTAAAGGTAAGGGGGCGTGAATTTATTCAGTATTTTATACCAATGAACTTGTTTAGAACATTTTCTGCGAATGTGTAGTGGCTCCCAGCTTATTTTAGCAAGTAGCCCATCACTTGCTGTAAATTTCGTAGCACCAGTACAGATTCAAGCTGCTTTATACTGAATTCCTTCCAAAAGATCAGAAAGTTCTTGACCACAATTATCAAAAAAGGACACACTCATATTCCAAAATTGGGCGGACCATGGACAAATACAATTTTTCCAAAGTTTTAATAAAAAGTTAAAATAGAAAAACCTTGGAAAATTGCATTTTCCTATGGTCAGCCAGATTTATGTACAGTCAGAAAAAAAACCCAGGTTAATTAATTGAAAGGATTTTCTTACAGCGAAGCAGCAACATCCTAAGAGGGAGGGAGGGAGGGAGGGAGAGAGAAAGAAAGAAAGAGAGAGAGAGAGAGAGAGAGAGAGAGAGAGAGAGAGAGAGAGAGAGAGAGAAATTCCAGTGGTTGCTGACTGGTAAAGACCGCAAAGAGTTAACAGTGTAGTACGTGGGTGCTAACAGGCGCAGTGACTAAAGATGGGCAGTGCGGCTGGTGCCAAGAGTCTCATATTACATTGCCAGCAGGAGTCACTCTGCAGACTGGTATTGTTTCCAATTCGTTCCCTGTTTGTAAGTGCAGGGACCTACGAAAGAATTGTGTGATAATTGTGAGTGGTATCATTGCCAAAACCAGTCTGCTCCACTGCGGTTTGTTTTTGCGTAATTGTTTATCTAATGTGACTATATACACAAGCCAGAGAAACTAAACAACTCAGAAGCTGTGTCCCGATATGCAGCTTTCCTGCCAATGAGGCATCGCCGCCATTGCTCAAATAATATCCAGATTTAAAACAGGACTTTTTTCTTTGATTCAGTTAAAAATTATGAAGTCACGCAGTGTTCCAGTGATGACTTACATTCTATTCTGACTATCCTGTAAATTCACTTTCGAAGTGGCAGGGAGAATACATTTTTCGAGGACTTAGTATTTATATTTAGTATTGATTATGGCCCTGTGGTAATGTTTGATAGCTGTGTGCTCAACGCGGTGACTATAAAACTGTAATAAATGATTATAATGATTTAAAATAATCAGATCCTCCAATTTGTAGTGTCATGGTTGTTCTTATGGTACAGACTTTTATATTTGGAAAAGATGACATATGAAAAATAATTCAATTTTCATCGGCTCTCGAAAGAGTCAGGGTCAACTATGGAAAATCTTACATTTTCTCTTGCAGTTGAAAGCCTAGCATTAGTTCTGCTGCAAATTTAATATGATTATTCACCCCACCCCCCACCCCCCAAAAATCAGTGGTGATAGTTTTGTGGAACCATCATTATCACTTTTGTAACGGGTTACGCATATCAATTCCCCTGACAAATCTTTGGTTCGTCGCTAGGCAGAGAGTACAGTCAATCGCAATTATACTGGTTTACTGCTAGAAAACCAACGGTCTTAATAACAATTGAGGAAATGCAAACTATTCATATATTTCAAACACATAATGGCTACTTCTTACATAATGTTCAGTGTATGTTTGCAAAACGTAATTATGACTTTTAAAAAAAAGTAATTCAAAGTCTCTGGTATGTCAGGAGTAAAATATTTTTGAAATGTTTGACACATGAATCTGCCCGCTCATATTTGTATTTCGTTGTTGAATGATACGGGCCAAAAACAGTGCCGCGCCTAATAGGGATACCCGTTGAAAATACTGCCACACACTGACATCATTAAGCAAAATGAATAAATCTGCAGTTAATTAGCTTTCCGAAAAAGTATACTTTTTGAACTTAATTTATGTCAATACAGAGTCGTGTTTTCCAATATTTAAAAGTTATTACCAACCTATGATACACCCTTAACTTATTCAAACTGTGAAAAGGGCCATTTTAAGACATTTTCATTCAGGTATACAATACCTGCAAACACAAATAAACACAAGTTTCCTACCTTGTGTAATTATGACAGTTTTAATCCTAAATATTAACCAGAGGGTGCTGGGGACCCCTCGCATCTGTATAATGTATTACATGTGTGTTACTTGTGTCTTTGCTTGCCTCCTAATATATATATATATTATAATGTTTTATATTTTATATATATATATATAATATAAAATGTATAGGGAGTAGGGAGTAGAAAATATAAACTGCCAAAAAGGCATCGTACTCGGCTAACGAGTTGAAGTAAGTCACTATAAACATCACAGAAGACACTGTTGCAGTGGGGCCTTCAAAATATTACATATAAGTTATATATTATAGATATGAGTTAATAAAGACGCATGCATCGTTTTCAGTTAGCGATCTCTTCAAATTATATGACAAAATAGCAGAGTGCTGGGGCGCATAAAAATTTGATCTACTTATTCATCGCGAGAAGACATTGAATCAAACATAGTGGTCTGGAAGTGCATATCTGGTGCTTTTTTATTGCCTTTTAAACAGCTTTGTTGCTCAAAATAAAAAAACAAACAAACAAACAAACAAACAAAAACAAAAAAAGAGAAAAAAAAGAAAGAAAACCAGTCAAGTTAATAAAATTTTCTTTAAAATAGTTTGAAAGGAAAACTTCTATTTGACCAAAATTGAGGAGGACTTTACTGAAGCTCTGGGTATTTTCCTTTTATTGACATTTAGGAAATACTCAAAGAATCAGAGAAAGGATGCCAGCAGTTCCACCTGATTTAGTACATGTTTTTAAAAAAGATAAAAAAATCAGACACAAACAAAAAACAAAAAAGGAAAAGAAAAAGAGAATCAAAAACAAACAAAACTGGAAAACAAAAACAGAAAAAAAATTACCCCCAAAAAACAAAAACAAAAACACAAACAAACAAAAATAAAGATTATCCCAATATCATTAGTTGAAGAGGCGTCATGCCCGTTAAATCAACCCAATCTTATTTGTTTGTTTATCTATTTGTTTATTTATTTATTTATTTATTTATTTATTTATTTATTTATTTATTTATTTATTTATTTATTTATTTATTTATTTATTTATTTATTTATTTATTTATATATTTATTTATTCATTCATTCATTCATTCATTTATTTATCTACTTTTTATCTATTTATTTATCTACTTATTTTTTTATCTATTTATTTATCTATCTATTTATTATTTGTTTACTTATTTATTTGTTCATTTTTTCATTTATTGCGTATGATTATTTACTCCTGATGTTGCATTCATTGGTGGATATTTTTCTTTACTATTTTAGCCCTTGGAAATAAAAAAAATGACATTCTAAGTAAAAGTTACGGAAATTTAGAAATATGTAAGTTCAAACTTACTCTTTTTCCAAAACATTTTCATATTTAAACTTGCATTGCTGTCACCATTTTCAATAAGGTTGCAAATATATATCTATATAAAATGAGGCAGGATTAAGAAAATGGTTGGGTGTTATCCCTCAAAGTCATTTCAATATTGAATGAAAGTCAAACGTTCAGTGGCACCTGGTATTCTTACCACTTGACACGTTTCCTACAAATAGAGCATCTCAATCGAAGGTTAACTTCCAAGTGCCACTTGTGGCTTCACATGCATCCTCCCACATATATCACTATCTCTATATCTTTGTTTATGCGTTTCCAAATCAATGTCTACTTCTATAACCTACACACACACACACACACACACACACACACACACACACATATATATATATATAGAGAGAGAGAGAGAGACAGAGAGAGAGAGAGACAGAGAGAGACAGAGAGAGAGAGGGAGAGAGAGAGAGAGAGAGGGAGAGAGAGAGGAAAGAGAGAGAGAGAGATTTATAGTGGACACGTTTTCGTTTTCTTTTCTTTTTCTTTTTATCATTTGTTTGCATAAATCCCTTCGTGATGGCCATATTTAGTAGGTCACCTAAGGGCAATCGTCGGAAGCTGACCGTGACTGAACATTAAGACTGGGCCCAGATATCCACGGCCGCTGTGGAATGTTTAGCTCATTATACATTTTGTAATGATGGCACCAGGTTTTCACTTAAAGCACATGTAAGAGACCATAAAATGCTTCATCCCTTCCGTCCACCCTTTAT
This sequence comes from Hermodice carunculata, assembly GCA_964020975.1. Taxonomy (NCBI): domain Eukaryota; kingdom Metazoa; phylum Annelida; class Polychaeta; order Eunicida; family Amphinomidae; genus Hermodice; species Hermodice carunculata. The sequence continues at coordinate 33,185,015 of OZ026628.1, read as the reverse complement.
GTCTTGCCATTTTTGACCAAGAGAAACTCATATCTTTTTAACCTTATTGATGTTTTGTTTCACCCCAAGCCAAAGGCAACGATTTGGCTCATTTTTGAAAACGACCTTAGTTACCTTTGGTTTTTCTCTTTGATATCTTACCTGCTAAACAGACCATGCATTCTCCGCTTGCGTATAACGCAAAGCCTGGTATACTTGGGAAGCAATAATAAAATGAAAGGAATGTCCATATATATATATATATATATATGCATGCATGTATGTATGTATATATTTATGAATGTATGTATGTGTATGTATGTATGTGTGTATGTATGTATGTATGTTTGTATGTATGTATGTATGTATGTATGTATGTATGTATGTATGTATTATGTATGTATGTATGTGCGTGTGTTATGCCCAAAATATGTTTCAAACATTTTACTATCAAAATCAAAATAAAATAACCAAAGGGAAGGAAAGGAAAGGAAAGAGAAGAATAGGGAAAAGAACGGAAGGGAACGGAACGAATGAAAAGGCAAGGAAGCCAAAACAGAATAAGATAAAATAAAATAAAATAGATGTCTTTGATCTGCCGTTTGTATGGATTTCTCGTTTTGTGCGAGGAATGGCATCGAAGATTAAATTCCATATAAATATATGTGTCCTAGTTTATCTAAAGAGTATTGTAGAGGTATGAACCCCTTGACGCTTCATGGAGTCCTCTTCAAGAATATTGTTTTCATGTTTATGGGTTGAACCTGTCAGATGTCTATGAGAGACAGTTCTTATTATGGCGCCACACATAGTGAATTCCCGGCACATAGTCCACCTTCATACTCCAGGTACCTACCTAGAAGCTAAAAATAGATCACTCATGGAATGCGCATCCTGTCGGGGTGCCTATGGGGGATTTCTAACATTTTATCTCATACAGACTGCTATAATTGCGGACAGGTCTTAGAGTACGCTTATTTGCGTGAAGAGTGAGTAAAGACATATGTACAGGTTTTTAAAAACATAAATGTTTTGAAGAAAAAAAATTACGACCATGATACCTGTTGTTGCAAATCACCCTACAACGGCCCTGGTAGGAATGTTCCCCCAGCTGTTGGTGGGATTATCCCAGCTTTCTTGATGTTTTAAGTCACTGCGTTACCACGGTAACCGACACACGAAAGCTACATGATTATTACAACTTCAAGCCGAAAATCGACAGCATTAATAGTAAGGAATTCGTGGTCCAGCACGTTGTCACAGGTACTAATTCTTCCCCAGTTCAGGTACGGAAAGTAGGAAAATTTTGATTTGATTGCTGTTGATACGTATCAAAACAGAGGCTTCGACTAGTTAAGAACTGAAGAAAAAAATTGCAAGAGCATCTGTACAAAAAAAACCCTTTACCATCTCTCCTCAGTTTGTTATCGTTGATAGACATGATCAGTACTTATTCTTGTGCTAAAACAGGAATTCAGGTACGCCATGCGGCCATTAGTTGGAAGTGTGGGTCTCTAATGCTCTCTGAGTTAGATTTGACATGATGCCCCTTAGATCAGTTCTAACACATTTTCGCCCCCCCCCACCCCCACCCCAAAGGGATGATGTGAAATGTCGTGTCCTATATTGGTTCAATTCATATTTTTTCTTTATCAGCAAACATAATGAATGAAAATTGTAATTTAGTCCTATCATGATGACACGTCCCAGGTGAACTCTCTCTTGTGCTAACCAGGTTAGCGTTACAATTTATTCCCATCTCACTTTCTTAATGCGTGACGTCTGTGCATGATGATTAAGTTTGATGAGAAACAGCATTCCGTTTCAGAAATAGACGGAGAAAAAACTCCCAGATTGTAACGGAAAAGTGTGAAAGAGTTTTACACTTTTCATCATCTTTCAGCACTTTAAATAGAAGCGGCAGGTTGGATATTTGAGCCTAATACACTTCAAAAGGCAGTCAACAGAAACAGTAATCGCTTGTCTTTCTGTTTTGGAAATCTAACCATTCAGCCGCTTATCTAGATTAGTTTCACGACTTTTGGTGCAATGTTCTTATACAAAGCTATTTGATTCAAGTACCAGAGGGCGCACTTTACGCAGTGAGATTGGATCAACAGCTTTCTGGAGCACTCTTTGGCTCCCAATGCGCAAAAAGAAATGCTTGTGAGACAGTCCGGAACTGGGATCTGACGGGTGAAAGCTGGGGTAGCTTGCAACATGTGTGTGAGTTAAGATACCAGTCAGCGTATATGTTTATTATGTGTTTTGCAGCAATATAATATTGCCACCTATAGGCAGCACAGAGGTTAATATCCTTAAATATCCACTTTCGCAGAAAATATACAGTCCAGAAATCTTCACATTTTGTTTCGTACAAGTTAAACTTCTGCATGACGTTTGGCACGATTTAGCAGTGTTATTTGGCTCCTTTTTCCTTGCTAGAAAAAAATGACCTATTTGTTTGAGTTAAAAAAATTACATTAATATCATCTGAAATACTTGGCAAAATAACGATAGTAGCGTCACCTTTCTTGCACAGACATGTAACAGATTCCACACAAATTATCCGCACGTTAATGTACACATTATCTCTACTGTATGGGTTGCTTTGCGATAACTGTTACGCAAACAGGAAGACCCAGATTCTTTCTCCAGAACTCGGATCCAGACACCTTGATTGTGCAACAGCCCAACAGCTGGTTTCCCGTGCCAGACGCTTATCGCTAACATCAGCTATAAATAGAGTATTCCTCCCAGAAAAAACAGTGAGAAATATTTGCTTTCTGACGAAGCCGCTATGTTTGCACCAAAAAGTGGACTGGTATGCAGTAAAGAGCACTGGTAGAGCAAATTCTTGGAAGTTTTCACGTTCACTTCTATTTTATCAAATGTGAATTTAATGAAAGATTCTGCAGCACTGAGGCTAGAATATGTTACGTAAACTGACGTGGCTCTCAGGGCAGATGCAAGGGAATATGAAAGAAACCGTCCGTGTATCACTGGTTAATGGTTATACTTGTATACAGAGCCTTAATGATATGAATAATTTGTGTTCATTTATAAATCACAATTTAATCTTCTTAAAGTCTAACTCAGACACAAACTGGTTATGAAAATCCTGGCATTTCTTTCCTTGTGCAGTGGAAACAAACCTTTCTGTTGAACCAAAGATATCACATTCCATATCTCAGCTTCAAGTTCCAACGACAAATAAACTGTTAAGATAATACTGCTTTCAGATATGGAATTATTTTTCAGGTAACTTTAGTCTTGGCGCAAATATTAATATACACAAATATCGTAGATGGCGTATTTCCATAATCGGCCCAAAAATTTTAAATTTAAAGCATCGAAATGTATTAAAATAAAAATTCAAATTGGGTATACGAATTGTCAACCATCGTTGAACCGGGCATTTGAAATAAATTTTTTATTTCCAAAATACAATTTATGAGATTAGATAAGAGACTTTTTTGCTAAAATAACAAACATTTGGGGTTAAAGAGGGAAAGTCTGTGCGCATTGTTCTCATAAATTTTCGTTTGGAGATATCAATGTTCCTTAAATCATTAATTTCTTTATTCTGTGATATTTCAAGGATAAATCATATTACTTACAATGTAGGGATTCTTTAAACTCACCCAAAATACGTTGCTTCATTCATATCACATACCGGAACGAAACTGCGAAGTCAGTTGCACGCAATGAGGACGATCCATGTGAAAACCGAGGGATCAAATTACAAATGCGATGTTCACACTTTCTTATGTACTAAATCGCTGACTTCAGAACGACGTGATGAAATGCCAATTACAATAACTTGAAGTACACCTCTCATTTTCAAAACTTATCAAATTTATTAGAAAAAAAGAAGAATAAGGAGCTTGTGTGCGCGTTATACCAGGGCCCCGTCCTGGCTGTGCCTATATTTGGAAACGGATCTGTTTATCGGAGATCGGGGAAGCCATAGTCGGCTGTCTTCATTAGGTATGCACATGGCTTCCTCCAAAACTTTTGAGAATCTTTGAATCCTCTCGGACAGGAAGATTAAAATTCTCTTACCTTGGCGGCAATTTTAACCTGATCACCGGATTTCTCTGCTCTTTCAGACATGTTGGTGTGGTAAAATCAGGTAAACTCCAAGGGATATTTGGGCACTGGTGTGTGGTGTTCGCTTCTCTGCGCCTTGAGCCTAAAGGGCCGGTACAAGGAAAGTCAAGTGCGCAGTAGGCTGCTAAATTATATGCGAGGGAGGCAGGGCTCTGGAGCTGTTCTGGAAACTTCGTCAAATCTCGAAGTCTCACGATGTACGTGATTTCTGATTATCTTGCTGTTGATCCTCGGTCTGGGTCCGAAATATTTTCCATGCCATTTCCAAATTTGCATTTTGCTGCGTCACGTGACTGCTACGCAGTGCGGTACCTTACCCGGATCAAGTAACAGGGTTTACCCTATAAGTCAGCCGTAAACTCCTGAGCCGGTACTTGGGGAAGTATCTTGCGAATCTAACGTTATTATGAAAAATTGTAGATTAGTTGCCCGTGTACACGGGCAAAGGGTTCTCATATTTACATGTTTCTTGCATTGTCATTTCACATACTTCATAAAATTTCGCTTGAGATATTGGTGCGGTACTACAAAATTGTTAATTATTATGTATAATGGACAATATTATTAGTACACAGGAAAGTTTGATAAATTGGGCTATATATAACTATGGAGGACATATGGCGATAGAATTGCCATGGTTGCGGTAGAGGAGGCAAACTAGAGATGCTACTAGGTATTCATGGATTACCACGCGCACCTCCTGGATCGCCGTGTCAACTGGGCACTCCAAGTGAACAACATCCGCTTTTCCGTCAAAGTTTTCGCAAAATGGATAACGTATGCTTTATTTTTTCTCACAGCAGGATAACTATGAAGATGTAATTTGTCAAGCTAATAAAAAAGAACAACGCGGAGCAATATAAGTTGAGAGCATATAGAAATACAGCAGGTGAAATGTTCCTATTTTGTTATGATCAACGTCAAGACCAACAGGTTTAAACTAAATTCACCAGCAGAGGTGAAGCGGTTCGGGACTGTTCCAGGTGGATCCTACGCTGCTGGCGTGATATTGTGGTTACAAAAATTGTGACCGCCAGTATATAAATAGATGCAAATTTCAACTATATCTTTGAAATTTCAATTTGATAAGTGGCACCGAAATAAGAATTTCAAAAAAGCACTGGAAAACAAAACACCTTCGTAGAAAGAAATAATCATTATTCCACTTATAATTATTTTTCCACAAAAAGGAAAAGTGCCATGCGATTCCTCAATGGCACCACTACCACAAATCCATTCATAGCAACCTGTATGTTCTCTCTCTGTTATTACCAATCCATAACTACAAGCAAAATGTTAAATTTTGATGGATTTTAAATTTACCGTTGCATGTTCAACGGATAAATTAGAAAACAGGCTGTGTCAGCCTCTAAGATAATCACCATTGAGCAGTCTTACCAGAACACGTTTCGGAGCATCACCCGGACACCTGTACAAAAAGCATGTCACGTCCAAGCTTTTGTTCTGATTTTAGACAACTAGACATTTCAGCTTTCATGATGGAATACAAACCGTTTGTCAGGCATTCGGTCTAAATCTGGAAAAAAGTGCACAGAATTTCTGATATTTCACAATGTCATTATTGCACCATTGGATTCATTATCATTTTTCAATTGCCTGAACCTAAAATATACAATCAATTAAATTATATTGCCGACATCAAGATCCATGTGCAAAACATTATTTCAAAAATGCAAACATAAAGTAGAATCTGAAATTACGACCGTCCCTGTGAAGAGACCGTTCCTGTGTTAAGGTCACCACTTTTTCAGTCTTTCAGGTAATCTTTATGAGTTTTCAGTGTAAATCTATATGTCTCGAACAGATTAAATTTGTTCACAATCCATGTTTTTACAGGCAGAGCACATGGTCTTATGAGGGGGCTTCCAAAGTGCATGTGAAAGCAGAAAAATTGACGTTTCACAAAATTTATGATCACATTTTTGTTAACCTAATTTTGAAAACAGAAAGGCGAAGTAAAATTTTGAAAAAAACTGTCGTACTAATTAGTACTCGTTGGCAATCCGTTATTAACCAAATTAGGTTTGAATCTCCCTGAGACGTCTCAAATTTTATCTCCTTGGCTCTTGAAGTATGCATGACAAATTCACTTTGATGGTTTTTTTTAACTTTTGGTCCGTGACTGACTCACTTTTATAATCACTAGCTTAAGATGTTTACGTGAATGAAACAAAGCTGTCAACAAATACGATCTTCGAAGAAAAACACTTGACAGAGCGATATGAAAAATTCTGTTAACACATTTTTACGGTAAAATGCTGCCAACAGTTAAAATTGAAGAAAAGAGGCTTAAGAATTGACTTACAAATGTCAAGGACAATATTGGGTTAATATCCAAATGCAATAAAACCATAAAGCCAAATACAATTGTTCTTATAACGCTTTTTCAGAAAGGATTTTTGACTGAGTCAACAGCTTTCCTCGGAAACTTTTGCATGCAAAAGTACCCAAGTACCACCAAGGAATGCTGTTGACCTGGAGCATATTTTCCCCGTTTATACAGACATATTGGTGCTTGGAGGAAAGGTTTTTATGAGCATTTCGAATCTTGGATCATCGTGATCAGTCCAATGATCACGACGGAAGTTGCGTGCCGAAGGCCAACAGTTAGGCACTTGTTCAGGGGGCAAAAAGAGATGGTGGTCTGCGTGAAGGTATTGTAAGACTCGAGGAGAACAGAAATATTTCTCATGGCCATGTTTTTGCAATCTCTCCGACCTGCTGCCAATTTATCCCATTCCTCAAGGAAGAATACGCCGCAGTGGGTTGAACATATGCCTTTGGTACTTGCGTTTGACCTCACCTGCCCAAGAAGAGACGAGAAAGCGATAAGCGTATCTCCCCACATCCCAACAGAGCGCCCTTGCTGACTTTTGGTACACTTTGCCAAAGTGGAATTTTAGCATAATAGATGGTATCTCTTCTGAGGGGAGGGGGGAAAGGGCGGGATTGTTTAGATGCGGAGGAAACGAACATGTTCTCATTTATCAGGCTTTTAACCACGAAAAGTAAGTTTGCAAATTATTTCGTTCACCCAATGTGAAATAAAAGGCATCTCAGCAAAATTATTGAACATTGTTTGTTATAGCACATCATTTCCATGGTTAGGGTTTTCTGACTCTTTAGGCGACGTTAAAGTAGTGACGCCTTCTACAAATGCTGAACCCCAGCAACCGCTATAAGAAAAGGCTCCTCGCCTGCCTGTATCGCAAGGTGTGACGTTCATGTCTTTGTCCGAATGGAACAAGTAGGAGAAGGACTCCAGGAGCCTAAATGGGCTAAGTGCATGACTATCTCAGTAGAGCTACCCACAAGTAGATTTAGGTCAGCCTTCATTAAATACAGGAAGTGACCTTTTCCCACTCAAGTTGTTACATGGCCCAGGTAACAAAATACTAACAAACACAAGAAAAACTCTTTAGAGGCCACTCTCTTGCCCAGACAAGTTCTTAACATAGAGTTAAAGTTAGTGGGTCATGTATCAAGTAGCAGTTCATCATATGTAGTGCTGAGTTTTGGGTTGATGAATTTAGTTTTGAAATAGTCTGTTTGAAATTAATTAAACTTGTCGAGGTTACTATTTTTTCGTAAAAATTGATAAAACTACGAGAATTTTCATTTATTTATTTCATCAATCCTCATAATCTACGGAGCCTGTTCTCACACAAATTACGAAGACTTGTTTCTTCATGCTTCTTATATTGGAGACATTTATGCAATTAGAAACCAAACACCAACGAAAACATTCAAAAGCAAATCATGATCAGACGAAAGTCATATACTTAATTCTATAAAAATCGTCTTCTGCACAAGTATTCATGGAGATAATGCATGACCATAACATTTCACTTAAAACAGCTGTTTTCTTGTACTATTGCCTCAGTGGCCATGGTACATGATTGATAGCTGTCGGTCTTTCAACAGGCTGGGATGAAACAACATGGATACCGTTTTGACCAAACCCGCTTTGCTGATCCGATACTCTCTTCCAGATCATTTATTAAAATTAATATACGTATTAGCTCATGGTAAAGCGGAGCCGTTGTTTCTGGACTCCTACAGAACTTGAAATTATCCTTCCAGGTCATTTGAAAAAACTTTGAGTTTCCGCCGTGGTACTAACCACAACAAACGTTGTATCGATATGAATTGTTGTCGATTTCAATTTCGAAATTATTTTTAAAAAGACCTTTTATTCAAGTGCCAGCATGCCTGTATTTGGATAAAATAAGGAAAATCAATTGACTGAATCTCCGAGTATTTAAACTCTTCTATTATGTTAACTTCGGTGAATTGTTCAAATGGTCTGGTTGGGACATGTTATCAGGTCGTAGCAAATGCTATGCACATTGGTTAATGTTCAAATGGGTAAATGAACCTGCCTAATATCGCTCTGGTGATGCAAAGTTAGCTGCACGGTCTTTTGTTAACTAACTGCAACGTGCCACTGCATCGAATAGCATAATTCAAAACTTGGTGTTTACAAAATTCTTTCGATGAGATGCATCACATGTCTGGTATTATTTCGGAAATTCTTACCTGGTATCAGCACTAACACAGCGATTAGATAAAGACGAATGTAGTTTCAGTTGTTCGGGTCCTGCAAACGTTATTTTGCATTGTATGATGTGTACCCCACCGCCATCGCCACCCCCAAGAAAACAGTGGCTGAAGGAAGAAATCTAATTCCTTTAACATCTTACCAACCACTGATGTGTTAAAAAGCGAGCGCTAAAGTGTCTCTTGTGCTTTGACTCCCCATAAAGCTGCTGATGAGAGCTTCCCATGTAGTACCATACACGTGGTTACTGTAGGCGATATGTTCACAGCAGGCAATGCATAAAGTTTTGTAATGAAGCACTCCAGAAAAGTGTGGATGTAGACTTTTGAATGTAGATGAGGCCAGGTTGTAACGTGTGCACCTTAAACATTCCTGTAATTTTCAGTCCTGTGTTTTGTGTAGTGTTTAATGTTATAATAGAATTCACATAAGTTTAATGTATGAAAGTTACAAGTGCGTCTTTTCAGAACATGGAATCGAAAGGTAAAAACATATTGTACCAACATATGAACCAGACATGAAAACATGAATCAAGCTAGTCTGTCCAAGCTATTTCGTGGTGAACTTAAGTTCACACGCTACATTTCCATGGAAAAATCTCGTCAGTCCAATGTTTTATTGCATGTGGATAATGCTTTTACTTCAAAGTTGTTGATTCACTTGTCTGAGTACTGTTTGTTAAATTATCACAGTCTTATAAGGGAGATGATATTGTAAATTTCGAAATCAAGTTTGCAATTAAAAAAGCGTGTAGTCAGTTATACCCACAGGCGCTTGTTATCTATCAATACTTTTCGGAGGCCATACTTTTGACCGGACCCGCGCTGATATGCAACTGCTTTCTGATTTGCTGGAAAATGGTGTAGCAGTGAGAGAGCAGCTGGGAAACCAGCCTGTATCTGGTCAAAATTAGAGCAACAAAAAAAAAAAAAAAAAAAAAAAAAACCTTTGATGGATAGGAGAAGCACTGGCGGAATCAATTTTGGTCAGGTTTCACGATTTGTGGAAATGAACACAGGATAAAAACGTGAGTAGGTCAAATAATAATGTCGATTGACAATCGATAACAGTTGTCATATTGGTAATTTATTTATTTATTTTTTGGTAACACACTTAGTACATGACTCTTTTTGGTGGACTATTTTCGGTGGACGAGCATCCACACACCTCACACATACAAATAGATATATAACAATGATAAATAGACATAGGACAATAAATAAAATATATAAAGTTTGTAATATAGGATACAAGATACCAAATGCAATGAAAAAGATGTAAATCAGTGATTGAACCTGATGAGGTAGCGGCGAAAGCTGCACCCTCAAAGGTCCAAATTTAGCATGATATAGAGTGTACATATTCCATAAACATCAAATGTGATGATTGAACCATAAGAGGTAGCCTCTACCACTGCAACCACAAAAGGTCTAAAATTGGCAGAACATAAAAATATATATATTCCGCCAACCATTAATGCGGCGAATGTACATGAAAAGGTAGCCGCTACTGCGGCGACCCCGAAAGACCGAAGCAAGATGTGGGAATTAATAATATTGTTTATTATTTCTTATGTCAAATGAAAAATAATTAAACCTTGTAAGTCAATAATGATTGATTAATCCATCCCGTGTCTAAATAGTCACGTTTCAAATAGTTTGGAATTAAAATCGTGGTTTTAAAAGATAGTGATTAAAAATATTTAATGTGAAGGTACCAATGGATGAGCTGTCTTTATAATTTTTAGGGAGGCTATTCCATAACCTCGTGCCAGATACTGTAAAACTCCTATTGTATTATTCAGTTTTTACCCGTCTTGGTCTCAGATTACTTGTAGTTCTGGTGTTCTAATGGTGAACTAAACCATTGAGTTGAAATTTGTTATATGGGAGTTCCGACATCAAGTGATTCATGCACTTGTATAACATGGTGCGCTTGTGAATTTTACGATTGTAAGATTATAGAGTGATGGCTATCCAAAGTCTGCTAAACATTACAGATCTGCTAGTATTATAAGATGTCTTGTTAATAAGACGAGCTGCTGCATTTTGTAGTTTCTAAAGCCTAGACAGATCTGATTTCGATACAGTGTCATATACCATGTCACAATAATCAAAGCGCGGTTGAAGTAATGCGCTGTAAAGAAGTTTTAATGTGTCAACTGGTAAAAAAATTTTAAGGGACCGGATGATTGCAATTTGTTCAAAAAGTTTCTTAACCATGTTCTCTATATGCATATACCAGTTGAGGTTTTCATTAACAAACATATAGTCAAAAATTTGGCAATTTATTCATTAAAAATTTATGCCGACGGTGTCAAATGCCTAACTCAGATCAATGAAAACAGCAGCAGTTACTAAAACTGTGTCTATATTTTCAAGCCATCTGTCTGTGACCTTGAGAAGAGCAGTAAGTGTAGAATGCAGACTGCGGAATCCTGATTGTAAGCTAGTGCTAAGTTGGTGTTCATTCATGAAATCCAAAAAAAGATAGGGATACAAATCTTTCCATAAGCTTTGATAACATTGGTAAAATGGGATTGGCCAGTTATTATTTTGGTCAATGTTTGAACCACTCTTGTGATTTGACATTATGTTCAACTATCTGATCATGATTAGTTGCGAAAATTATATCCATGAGGGTCCTACTCGGTGGTGTAATTTGTGTAGGTTTGTTTACTGGTTGAGTCATGATGCATTTCATATTGAAAGTCCAAGCGTGTGGTATGATTATCCAGAAGTTTTTTCAATAACTCACAATTAAAATCACCGGTAATGATAAATCCAAATGTGTATCACTAAAATTATCCAAAAGAATATTCATTGTCTGGAATCAGCGGACAGGCCTGAGGGTGTCTATATACATTAGCAATACTAATTTTGGTATTGTTAGAAAACGTTATAATACCATATATGCCTTCAAGACCATCAGGAATGAAATCAGGTTTCTCTTCAAAGGATATATTAGATTTCACATAAAGTGCAACAGCCCCACCACATTTCTTCTCAAATCTTCTGTCAGCTCTTCTTAGTTCATATACATCAAGTTGGTAATAGAGATCTGGCATATCTGCTGCTAGTTTACTTTCATTTATACCAAAGATATCGAATGGTGTTTTGCTAAATATTAAGTTCATTTCATCCACTCTTCCCTCGACAGCTAGCCCATTAACATTTATGTGGGCAAAAGACAAATCATTTGAGGATGGAGGGAACACAGGTTCACCATCAGCTTATATATCACCAATATCATTTGTATCTAAATCATGGCCACTGAAAATATGAAGATCAACAAGTAAAATATCTGCGTTGTCCCATCCAAATTTGGTGCAGAGAAAATGACTGTTCGTGGATTCAAAGGCTTGTAGTTCTTGGTTATTGACATTAACACATTGCGGATAAATCCATACATCACCTGTATCACACACTAAAGTTTGTCTTTGTGTCTACGGCAGCAGAACTACCAGTAGCGGATTATCAGCTGAGCGTTCTGAAGAAATGGTGTGTGATGAAAATTGAGCCACACATCATTCTGATTTACGAAAAAATTAACCTACCCATTAGCATCATCATGTTATTTTTATCATCACTGTTTTTTTGGCAGTAGTAGTATTGTAGGTGGTCACATCCCGAGACAAGTTATAAGCATTATTTTACAGAGATTAGTTTGTGAATAGGATACAATTACAACCATTTTGAACATGATTTGAGGGTGAAGTCTGCTGATATGTTTTGGGGTTTTTTTCAGGGTTTAGCAAAAGATCGTCCAATGTGGACATTAAGTGGGAATAAAATGAATACAATTCTACGTCAAATCACAATAAATTACAAACAGTATTAAGATTCATAGATCTTGACAACCCTATTTGACAACCCTACATCCAATCTATACCAAGTTTCAAGAAAATTGTTTATTCCTTCCGAATGTCACCCTATAAAGCTTTTGTTATTCTGATCAGACAATATAGTTGAATAATAAGAGTTAGTGCCAATATCAGCAATATTGGCAAATATTGAACGTTTCTCGTTGACTGTAGTAGACATTGCCTCTTGCATGACCTCAATGGCTCTTTTCCTAGCCATAAATATCACTTGATACGGCTCTAGTTTACTCCTTCACTTTCTGTTCCTATTTTGGGGACCGGTTCGATGTCTCCCGGCGGGGACTGAAAAGCACTGAAAAAGGAATCTGTCGCGGGGTATAACCAAAGGCCTGGCAGGGAGAGCTTACCTAAATATGTTCTATGGTGGTGAGTTAAAATAATAGCAAACCCAGTACAAATCCTCATGGTCGCACCTTGTGTGTGTGTGTGTGTGTGTGTGTGTGTGTGTGTGTGTGTGTGTTGTTGTTGTTGTTGTTGTTTGTTGTTTTTTTGTTTGTTTTGTTTTTACTTTATCAATGAACTAACAATATTCGTTTATAGGAAGATACAAATAATTCCATGGACTTAATAATTGTAATTTATTATATTCAAATTGCATGGAAATGGTGAGATGCTGCTCGGGTTGGTGGAGTCAATATCGTCTCAAAGACCTTCGGATCCACCTCATTTGCCTATCAATGTATTCACCTACCACCCAAACATTATCGCAGGCGTGGCGAAAGCAACAGGAGGTATATGTATGTATGTATGTATGTATGTATGTATGTATGTATGTATGTATGCATGCATGTATGTATGTATGTATGTATGTATGTATGTATGTATGTATGCATGCATGCATGCATGTATGTATGTGTATGTATTTATGTATGTATTTGTGAATGTATGTATGCACGTACATATACTTTATATACATGTATATAGTGATATAATGTAAAATCTCAATTAAGGTGAACGGCGCGGCTCAAAGAAACAATTGGTTCTGCAGAACCTGTCTTTATTCAGCACACACACACACAGATATATATATATATATAGATGGAAATATTTGGATCTTTCAAAATGTGATACTAATAGAAGCCTGGTCAATGAGGGACCTTGCTGACACAGGACCATGTATAGTATATAGCACATTATAATTTTATGTTTTTCAGAGGATAAGAACTGGAGAGCCCACCCTTCTGAAACGCTTTCACAATTATAGGCTAATTAGTAAGAAAGGTGCGAAAGTCATTTAAGAAGTACAGAGAAACAGAACTTGGACGTGACCGTGTTTATTTCGTTAAAACTGTGATACTTTTCTGCTTTGTTTTGGAACGACAATTCAATTTCTCACTTTGAAGACATCAGTTACTTAAGTTTCCTTTTAAAAGTTGAAATTCTCAAGACACTACCATGTTTTGATAATCCTGCAGCGTTGTTCTTGGGCCATTATGATTTTGAGGATCCTGAAAGATTTCTTCATAAAACCTTTTGTCAAAGCCATCGCCAACCATCATTTCCAGAAAAAACAGCTCGGGATCTTGGAAATGTGCAAATCAAAATTGATGTAGCTTTTAGACAAATTAATACACTTCCCCAATTAGAATAACCACCATTAGTCCGCCAATGCGCGGGATCTCGCAAGCCAGGAGTCATAATCTGCACAAGCGAAATATCAGTTTCAATCTTGTTCTTTGCTAAATGATTTATCACGTTCCACGCGCTTAAATGTACAGCACATAATATGTCAGAACAATTTGCCAATGCATTTATTTATAAAAGTTGTACCAATAAGGAATTATAGGCACTTCTTCCTATTTCGCATCCTTTCTGAGTAACTTGGTCATATGTGAAGAGGTAAGCGCAAGAGCTACTTAAAGATCAACTGCCAAGATGTGATACAATTAAGCTGCTTATACAAAAACGCTATTTGAAGTGACACTCCTTCAGTGCTGTACCATTTTCATGTGGCTTTATTTCTCGTTTCCAATATAGTATTAAAATAGGAATGAACTTTGAAATATCTAATTCCTGCAAAACAGAGTATTTACTGGCAACCTCAAAACCCAAAACAATAATATGTCATGTGTGCTGTTACCAATATCTCAGTTATTTCACAATGTCTATTAATTGAGTATTGGCAATATTTTTATTATTCCTGTACGCCGCGACCATGCCACGTCACACGATTGAAGGCTGGGTTCGAGGTTATGACATTCAGATAGACGTCCTTCGCAGGGGCTTATTTTTTGCTATGTATAGGAAGTACGATATTTCAATTTTTAAAAAATGGAACAAAAGTGTTGTGGGGATTATATTTGAACAAATAATGAAAACTAAAATATACAGAAATAAGGTTGGATACTATTAAATATTTGTTTTTATAGCTATACACACACACACACACACACACACACACACACACACACACACATATATATATATATATATATATATATATATTATATCGTCAGTATTTATGATTTTATGATGACTTCTTTTCAAATACATTCCGTATTCATAACTAAGAACCTTGTCTCTATTGTGGCCAAATATGTTACCGACATAAATGGTTTAAACATGTTTTTGTTGGCTACATTTACAAATCATTGTACACAGTGGTTAAACAACGATTGGGAAAGATTGTTGACCCCTATTTAAATCCCCCGTGAGAATAGACAATGGCACAGGACAACACAAGACGCACTTCAACACGTTACAGAACAGAACCAAGTGACAAGACAGATAGAGGGACTAGTAATAAAATAATTGACAACCTTCGATGTCAATAACGCAGTTGCTGGCCACATGAACCCAAAAATTTACCTCTGACACAGGAATTTGAATGTTGGCCACTATCACAGGTCCTGAGACAGGAGATTCATAATGGGACAAAAGATCCAATGGTGCTCACAGGTTCTTTGACCAAACAAGAAGAACATTGCTTTTTTCCTGCCAGAAAGCAGATAAATTTGTGCCAGGTATCTACCAAACACCTACAATATTGAAACAAGCAAGCGAAGAAATAAACTCACGAACAGCCTGGAAAATTGTCATATTTTCATTAAGGGAGCACTGAAGGGAACCACAAAGCAGATTGTAAACAGTAAAAGGAGCGAGAGGCTCAATTTTTGTGCGCGACTGGGAGCGTGGTGTTCAGTATTTTGGGCATGAGAAGAAAAATTGCCAGGTGTGAGGGAACCACATGAGCATTCTGATGTATTTCAAAAAGATGCGAGTTTGAAGGACTCGTATCCATACGCAGGAGTCTATGTTGAAGGGCAGTAAATTTTTTGCCAATGTTGTATAATTCCGGAATTCGATTGGACGTGACACGGTTTTACTGAATTTTGATTCGAAGATGTGGGGAGAGGCGAGTTTTGAATTTCAATAGGGAGTTGGTTCCAAAGAATGATTTGCCAAAAAGTCCTGTACGAGCTCAAAAATAAAGAATGTCAAACTATTGGCGAGTATTATAGCTGTGGGGTGGATTATTTTCAGAAGAGACGGTAAGGATAGAGCATAATGTTTCTGGTACAAGCTTGTTCATCATTTTATACATTAAGAAAAGTTAAGATATATTCCTGCGCTCGGCAAGAGTCAGCCACCCGATTTCCTCATATAATTTGGCGTTACTTGTCCCAGGCACAGCGCCCGTGATAATACAAGCTGCACTTGACTGCATGTTTTCAAGCTTCGTCTCGTCAGATGCAGTACAGCCGATCCACACTGGCCTGCCGTATTCAAGTATAGATGTGATAAAAGAAATGTATATAGTTTACAAAGTACATCTATCTAATGTATATTTCAAATCTTTGATAATATTTATCAGTTTGGATGACTTTACCTTTATGTGAGTGATATAATCTGGCCAGCGTAGATCGGAAAGTAGGGCACTGCCGAGATGTTTATTTTGGGGGTACTTCAAAGGGATGACCCTCGACATTTATAGGTGGGTGATCTGGTTGATTTGATATATTATCATAGACTAAATCTATGATAATGTTTCATTTTTCGATATGTTATCACAGATTTAGTCTTCAATGAGTTAAATTAGTGAGTGCGGAGGCCGATTAACATGTTAGTAAAGGTGCAAAAAGGTAAACATATAAGGCTTCCATAACATGGAAACAACGGGGCAGGGAACTGACTTGAACCAATTCCGCGCAAGGTTTTGTTAGTTTCTAGCCTTGAGCAAAGCCATTCGATTCTGTATATATACCATTGTATGCAAACACAGTCAGTATTTGCAGTTTTAGTTTCAATATACAGAGTTGCCTGTAATTTTTTATGGCGCTTTGAAAGGATGCATGACAAAGCGAGTTGCTGACGAACAATATTTAATTTCCAAATTTCCAGCTGGTTTGGTTTCAATTTCGTTACGATTATTAATAAATTCAAAGCAAATTACAAGCACGGAGAGTTCCTTAATGAAGCCTTCAAATGCCAAATGTTAGGTGATACACACACACACACACACACACACACACACACACACACACACACACACACACACACATATATATATATATATATATATATGTATATATATATATATGTATATATATATATATATATATATATATATATATATATATATATATATATATATATATATATATATATATATATATATATCACTTCACATTTGACATATTGTTTAGGCTCAACATTACGGATACTGCACAATCTTGCTGTGTACGTGTTGCGCAGTGTTTGCAAACAGAGTTCCCTTATCTTGTTATTCAATATTCAAGTTGATCACCCTCTCAGCTAAACTTCCATTCCACGTAAATGAGCTGAAGTTCTATAAAATTGATGAATTAACAAGACTCTATTTTTGAAAATACATCTATTTACTTGATCTCGGATCCGCTGCCATTTAGCCGACGTACTCTTAATGCGAACATATTTTTCACTCTATATTCCGTTCTTTGTTTTGTGTTTTTTTTTTTACTGTGACACTTTACCTGTTCCGTTTCAGTCGCGCCCTTTTGCTGAATGGATTTTCACGACTTTACTCTGTCTGCGTCTGCTATCAGTGATAGTATTCACAAGCCAGAAGTTTTAAAAAGTGTGTCAGTGCATGCCCTCAATCAAAAAAGTCGAGTCACAGGTAATCTGTCAGCACATTCCAATGAGGCACACTTGTGAAGACTGAGATTATCTCATGTTACTCTCCTGCTTTTTGGACTAATACCAGGAGCTCAATTCGGCGGGAAAATAGAATTTCCGCTGCTGTCTATGTCAAGCTTTACGTTCAGTTTAACTGAATCACGTTACAGAATCCTTTTGTGGTATATGTCTTATGTTTCCGCGTTTAAAAGGCTAAGGATACATATCATATGTATACCTGTGTTGAAGGCTAAGGAAACGTTCATATATACCCGTCTTACTAAGTTGGTCACAGCAGCACATAATTGCCAGTATTTTGCTTGATATGATATGAGACTTAAAATGCAGTCATATAAGGGGGCGGTCATTATTTACCAGAGGGGCGGCGGCCTTGGGATTTGGGTTCGGAGGTCACAAAATTTCTTTACCCAATTATGGGGGGGGGGGGCACAAAATTACACATGCTCCTAATAGGGGGTCATAAAATTGAATGTCATCAAATTGTGAATCAGTGTACAGCAAAGTCATATAACAATAACCAGTACAAGGCTGGGGGGGGGCTCAATGGGGGGGAGGGCACAAAAACTATGATGATATGCCATCCCAATATCCCGCGCCCTCCCCCCTCCCGGCACATAATGACCGCCCCCTAAATCCAATACCTTCACCACATTATGCGTATATTCCAAAGGTATATATTCAAGAGATATGATAGGAGCATATATCTTCCTGACAAAAATATAACAGGGTAGTTCATTTCAGATTAAGGATCGAATTTTTAAACTATACTTGTAGCCAACACCGATAAAAATATCTCATATTTGTTTGTGTGTTTCTTATTCAAATCAGCATAATGTTGTGATCCCTTTTCCCCTCGTACGTTCAGGTCACTCGAGAGCTTTATGAAAGGCTGCATATAATGCAATCGATACGAATGCCTCTGTTGGAGGTGTGCTATTAATCCATATATTTTGATTAATCTGATAAAAAAATCCATAAAAATGTAACCATAATTCCAAAAAAAAAAATAAGCCCTCGGATAATCTTGTAACCCATTAATAGGAAGAAATAGTCCATTAATCCAAAATTATAAAAGAATATAATGCATAATTCAGCCACATTTGATATTAAGTAAATCACTTAAATCTAGCCGGTGCATTAACGTGGATTTACATACATTTTAAAATTGATGTATTTTTAGTTGTACCTTGATGCTGTTCTTTAATGGCCTGTTTAATTATGCCCAATGATCCAATAATCTTAAATCCTAACAGCGCCCATGGTTTTTTTTTCACTTTATCCATGTCTGTGGTGCACATGTATTCCTCCAAAAGGTTCCCTCACCGTGGGTAGTAAAACTCTGTGGATTCTGGTTAAAACACAATATCTAGAGATTATGACCATGTTATTCCAAACACTGAAAGTAGCATATTTTGTAAACAGTCTGATGTACACATCCATCGCACATTTAAAACATTTTACCACAGATATAGGTCCTGTGGCATTATATGTATTGGTAACTGACGAATATTTGAATGACGGTATGTTTGGACGCATACATAATCATTCTAATTTTGACACGTTGGAATGTGGGCAAATAATAACTTCTTAAGCTATCCACAGTAACGGAATGTTTCGCTGATTTCATTTACTTGTTCATCTGCTTTTGAATCGCGACCGCAATATAATATGGGTAAAAAAAAATGGATAAAAAATTGCTTGAATTAATATCAAATTTTAGTTTCCACAAAACCGAATCGCAGTAGTGGCCATCGAGAAACTGATGTAAGTAAAATGCCTGTGGCGTATTTCATGTGATATTATATTCCATATTGCTAAATACCCTCTATCTCCGTAACTTCTTTCATTTTATATCAGTTGCCGAAAATTAATTATATATTTATATGGCGCATTCTGACCACAGCGTAAATCTATTCCACGTGTCATCAAAGGCATCACAGTCAGGATTATGTGCTCACTTGAATTCGTGACCTGGAATAGCCGTGGTCATACCTTCAGTTCATACCAGTGAAACTGGGCCATATTTTTAACATAAAAGGTAATCTGCTGAGAGGTCTTTCTTATTTGAACATCATTCAGTATATTATCTCTACTCCTACCGTTACTATTTAAAAACCGTGTTTCTGGTGGTCATGTCCATGCAAGACCTAGAAAAGAGTTATGTATCTTCACTTTTTCTAATTTTTACGACTACCTCAGCCTGCACTTCAAATCAATGAAACAGAAGACAAAGTCACAACAGGGAAAGATTGTCTCTTTCAAAGGACACGTTTCAATAAACAATTCAAGTGACCATATTTTTAAATGCTTCTTCCCCTAGTATTGTGACGTGCTGACGCCAGCAGAACAGGGCAGGAAAGACTGGTCAGTCAAGATCAGAGCTGTGAATAATGAAGCACGTCCGCAAATTCCAACAAGTATCTAAGTACTTAAGATAACCCTTTCCAAGAGGCCAGAGGTATGGGGCACGCATTACTAATCTGAGTTTCTGGAACACTTTTATCACAGTTGGAACAATGTATTCGTGGTGTTGTATTGATACATGCTGTTCCAATTCCAAATGTTTATCCAAATGATTTTAAGGGTCCGCCGCATGGGGGATCGAATAAATGAATGAATAAATAAATAAATAAATAAATAAATAAATAAATAAATAAATAAATAAATAAATAAATAAATAAATAAATAAATAAATAGATAGATAGATAGACAGACAAATAAATAAATAAATAAATAAATAAATAAATAAATAAATAAATAGATAGATAGATAGACAGACAAATAAATAAATAAATAAATAAATAAATAAATAAATAAATAAGTAAGTAAATAAATAAATGAATAAATAGATAGATAGATAGATAGATAGATAGACAGACAAATAAATAAATAAATAAGTAAATAGATAGATAGATAGATAGATAGACAGACAAATAAATAAATAAATAAATAAATAAATAAATAAATAAATAAATAAATAAATAAATAAATAAATAAATAGATAAATAAATGAATGAATAAATAAATAAATAAATAAATAAATAAATAAATAAATAAATAAATAAATAAATAAATAAATAAATAAATAAATAAATAAATAAGTAAGTAAATGTTTGACCGATATATATAAGATAATTTAAGATTCCATGTTCGGAAAATGCATCATTTTTAAGGCTTAGAAAATCTTTGACAAAGATTTAAATTAGTAACAGATTAGCCTTACGGTAGTAACTAAAATACAATTTTTGTATGCATATATTAACATTTAATTGTCTCATACAACTGATTTTATTTTGAATATACCCTTGCCGGCTACACGAGTATTGCATATGAACACTCATGATCTCCAGGTTTTTGAAAATGCATTTGCAAAGACATGTAATGAAGATATTTAGCGCTTAATACGTCAAATGTGTGAATTAATAAACGTAAAGAATCTCACACATTGCAAAAATGTATTTTAATAACCGATTCCAGGAAAATTGGGATAATTGGTCCCAAATATGTTCAAAGGAGCATAATGGACATTTTCCCGAAGAGTCATGCAATGTATTATCTTGTATATTCAAGATTTTTTATTCTTGCAAAGAAAGCATGCACTGATTTTTTTTTTAGCCATTCTTTTTTTCTGAGATGGGAACAACCAATCAGATGGACTATATTGCAAAGCGAGACTTACCTTATTTCCTAATTACAGCGGTATAAAATTTGTATGTCACCGAATTTGTGTAACAAAAAATTAAAATAATGTTTGCAACAGTATCTGCATTCTGAAATAAATAAATAAATAAATAAATAAATAAATAAATAAATAAATAAATAAATAAATAAATAAATAAGTAAATAAATAAATAAGTAAATAAATAAATAAATAAATAAATAAATAAATAAATAAATAAATAAATAAATAAATAAATAAATAAATAAATAAATAAATAAATAAATAAATAAATAAATAAATAAAAACCAAATTCACCCAGGATCAGTTTTTCTCAATATCGTTCATAGAGAGCGCCCTCCAGTACAAATTTAAAGTTTGCTTGAGGCTCAAAATCAGACTGATGAATAGCTTGAAATCGAAATGTGAAAATATAACATTCAAGTTACATGCAAACTCTGCACTTTTGTAAACTTTCCCTGCCAAACCCGGCAAAACAATGAAAATAATTCTTCCCAGAAAATTTCTTCATTTATTTCGAATAGTTGTATCTTTTCGTTTAAACACCCTAAAAATACGGGAATTGTGTAGGATATTTCTCCAGGTTGTTTTCAAAGCCTTAGGGTGCAAAAGTTGACAAGATAAATTAAATTATTTTGTGTGATCTCTCTTCTATTATACCAAAATGGATAATGATAGTCAGAAAAAAATATATTTTTCGTTTTTGTGAAATTTAAAAACTCAAACACAACCACTTTTGAACATTAATGGCGGATGCATAATGTCACAAAGTATACATAAGGTCGTGAAGTCAGCCCTGTAATTGATCCGTAAGCATAAAATTAAAATAGGCAGCTTGATCGATTTCAAATAAAATTTCAATTTATTTATGTCTATTCCCTCCTATTTCTCTACCACAACTCAGCAAATTTATAACAAAAATAATGATTCTTTGTGATTTCCATGGTCAAAATGTAGAGGCTTCCATAACAATATGTTTACGCATTCTGTTGAACTGCAATAAACTAAAAATTCACGTTTGGCTTTCTGTTCAACACATATAAAAATGAAACTGTTTGCTCGTTGACGCTTTTTTCCACAGTAGAACATGACCATCTGTAACATACTTGCTCTAATTTTATTTCTGATATGTGCAGTCGTGTGCCGTTTTGATCATACTGACTAATGACGCCAGACTGAGTGAAAAGCAAAGTTTTCAACAACACCCCATGTTCAAAAAATGAGTCAGGTGGGCATTCGGTCGCATTATCCCAGCAAAAGCGAGACAGCACTGATAAGTGCGACAAAGAGCGACACATTTCTTTAGTATAGAAAAATTTTCTGAACGTTATTTGATTATGGAGCAATAGGATGTAGTCATATCTAAATGCGGTCCTACTCTAACACCTATTGTCCAAAAGAGGGAGCCACGTGCATCAGGGCAGATCCATGCATTTAGCATGGTCAAAAGTACTTTCTCAACAAAATGAACAAGACAAACACACAATATTCTCAAGAAAATGTATTAACATATATTTGAAAGATAAAGGATGCCTAAATTGTTTAGAAATGGGCTCTCTTTTGGTTGAAAAGGTGTTATTTATGGATGTTTATGTAGTTTATAATACAAATCTGCCCTGATCATGGTGGAATCATCGGTCTGTTGTCCCGGCAACACAGTAAGTGAGCAGGATCACAGTTAAAAATGAATGTCTCCTATTCTATATAGTAGATACTTTGTCATAGCTGGTTTTTTGTTTTGTTTTTGTTTTTTTTTGGGGGGGGGGGGCAAATATGCTCTTTTATAGTCATTTAGAAAAGTAGTGTTGAAAGTACTATGCATCCTGGAAGCTTACTTGTAATAAGGTTGGCTCTTCGAATTTGAACTTGGAATCAGGGGACTGCATTTGAGCATGTTGAGAATTAAATCTACTGTAAATAGTCCATAGCCTTGATAGTTTAGTGAATTTGATAAGGACGAGTTGAGTGGAATTGAACTTTATGTATAAGGCACCTGTAGTGAAGGAGCGAGTGGTATACGAGATAATTATTTCACCGATGTTCTACGGTTTGGATTTTTCCAAGGAGATGTAAGTGTCGCGTTAGTCTGTCTATCCTGCCTACAAATTATGCTGAAAGGCCTATTTTGGAGAACCTGTAGCTTAGTTTTTAGTACTTAGCATAATGCTGCAGAGTAGAGTCAATAGATAATTATATGTTACGAAACTTTTGTGATAAATGGAATATGTGACTTTTTTTCAAAACAATATGTGCTCTTGTGTAGACTATAATGAATTAATCATCTGATTATTTCAGGTTCTAAATGTTGCCTAAATTTGTGATGAATGTAACATGTTACAATTTTCAGAACGCATAGTACTCTTGTGTAGTTATAATGAGTCCATTGTCTGTTTATTTCTGTTTCAAGACTATTTTGTCATAAAGGAAATAGAGAGACTTTTTCAGAAAACGCGGCAGTCTTGTGTAGATATAACGACTCCATTGTCTGTTTATTCAAGCTGGTATTATAAGTAGTTATTGAAGGGATAGAAGACTTATTCTTGATATAATTACCCGTGGACCCTTCATTATCCAAGTGTGACGGTGAAAGCGAATGGACCTGAGTGATGTGCATCCTCAATGAGCCAGTCACCTGTACTATTAAAGCAGCTGTAATCCCTGAGCTTTATTTGAAGAAAGGGGCTGTATTTAAAATTTAGTGTGGCCTTAATTGTCAAATGGCTCAAAATTGGTATTCATAAACTTGATTAGCCCATGAAAAATATTTGTTGTTATCTTTTTTTCTCTAAATTAAATGTTATCTCTATAGTCAACTAACTGAACATCTTTTTATTGATAAATTTATTGTTAGAGTCTATATACTATGATACTTTTTTTATACAGGACTTTCTAACTTTATATGCGATGATCAAGACTGTCCCCCAAGTCTGAACAAATTTCAAAATGTAGTGCATATGACTCTCCAACTGTTTGTGATATTGTTATGTTGAATTCCCAAGATCCATTAAAATGATTGAGACAGGTCATATATTTGACAGAACAGAAAAATGTGCATAAAAATACATTTATTTGAGTGTGAAGAGCAACCAATAGGCACTATAGGTCTAACTATATATGTAGTTTGAGCGCCAAGCAGGGGGTCACGCCTCGGCCCATTCACCTTTGGCTCCCTCTTCCGTCCTGTTGGCTTCTCTCCGACATCCAAAGGGCTACAGCAGATATAGCTGGTGCCACAAGGTTTCCAGATGGACGCACCCCTGAAAGTGACTCGTTTATCTTTTACGTATCTGTTACACGCGGTCACAGCAAGAACATGACCCTGGTTAAATCCAGTGTTCTTTGGTTATGGAGGTTTATAGGCAGTTAGATCACGCTTTAATATTACACATAACAATCTCGTTGTGTTTCGACTATGGCGCTTCCGGGCAAAGCGCCAACAGATTTCAAGTCTGCGAGTAACGGAGATCAACGTATCTGAAACATGTATTTTTCATCAATGTTGTTGCAAAGCTCAGGACGTCTCAGGTGTCCTTATATCGGGGACTCCCGCCATGCAACGGTACAAGCGCACAAATATCGTTTCAAACTTGGAATCACTTGCAACGGCTGTAACATTTGTAAGCATTTTGTACGTATTAACTTGGTGGCCACCATGTTGGTAAACCTCGCTGCCATGCCTTAGTGTCTGTAATGATAATGACTAGGGTATGATGATGACGACATTTCGCGACGACAAAATGGTAATATTTTTGCGTACCCAAAGAATGGCTCTGCAAGCGAGGAGGATACAGGCACAAAAAATCACTGAATAATATCACTCTTGGCTTGCTGACTAAATCCCACTTCTCATCACTCTCTCCTGACATGGTCTACATTTAGAGCAGCCTACACATATCTGACATCATGTACGCAGAACAGCCGTGCACCGCTTTTTGCAGGGGTATGCTGCATGTGAATACAGAAATAGACGTCTCTAGGTTTCCTTACCGTCCCAGGGTGAAGAGTTAGCTTCAGTGCTGAAGCGTTTGTTTTCAATAAATTGCGCAATATTTTTTCCATGTGTATTCTTGCAGTATTACCGCCAGAGCTTGTGAGTCTTTGGTTACATGATATCCCGGCCGATTGCAACTGGTGCTTGCAATTGGCTATTGAAAAGGTGGCTTCCCAAAAAACTCAAATTTACTTGTTGCAAAACGCGTATATATCACCGTATTTTTGTCAACAGCATTTGCAAAAGAAATTGAACCCAGGAAGGACAAAGGAATGCAGTTTGAGAAAGCCCAATCGATTATTTCCATTCATTAAAAATAATCTAATTGACAAGGCCGTTGTATCGAATGAAGACCTCATATGTAATTCATCAAACATAATATTCTTGAAACGATGTATTCCCTGTTTATATGTCTTGGAATGTACAGCGATACCACCACCAGAAGAGAAACTGCGCAGTTCTTGTACTATTTGAAGTCGGCCGGGTAGAAGCCATCGTGCTAAGAAGCAGGTGACAGGTGTGTTTGAATGGCCCATCGATCCAGGCACTTACAAAAAAACCTTCGTTATTTTGCCTGCAAGTTGCTTACATATGCTTGGTGAGTTTTTTTTTCTTTTCTCGTTCTGATCACGTTTGGATTTTTTTAAAGGATGCATTTTGTGTATGTGCAAATTGTACTCACTGATTGGCTTGTCTTTGTTGTTGTCGTTTTTGTTTTTGTTTCTTTGTTTTTGTTGTTTCTTTTATCGTTTGTTGTTGTTGTTGCTACATGTTTAGTCTATATTCTCATTGCATTCTAAAATTTATACATTTAGTGCCGGTTTTTGTCAGAGTTTTGTCCGTTCATCAATTCTTTAATTCATTTATTCACCTATTTCATTTTGTTAAATTTTTCTAAGAGTCTATTCTTTTTATCCATTTTATTTTATTTTTTTTCTGAATTGGGAATTTATAAAAGTAAAGAAGGCCCCACAGAAATATTATTGAAACAATCAGAGCGCCCCAGTGGAAGTAAAGTTGTGTTTATTCAAAGCGCCACATTGGATTTCATAATATCAAATTATGTTATGCATGCGAGCCATTGGAGATTTTATCAGTGATGAACTTAAACATACTATTCACAAAAAATCTAGATTTACATGTCCATTTCTTCTTTTAATTTTTGTAATTTTCAGAAAGGAAATGGCATATTCAGAATGACCAAGTGATTCAGTTTTAAAATGAAATTGAAAAAAAAATGAAAGAACAAAATGTTAGCCAGCTCTTTGACAAACAAATAAACTCGAAACGTATTAGCCCTGTTTAGATTTCAACCAAATTAATAAATTGTGCAGAAAATTACTCTTTCAAAAGCGGAAATCTTGCATGGCTTTACATATTTGACAAAGCAGGTAATTTTGATGTATTTGAAGCTAATGTTCAATCAAAATTAAATTTTGTTGTCATTTATTTCATCTTCTTTCCTTACGTATACGTTTCAACCGATATTTAGAATATAATTTCTTGACTTGATTTTGGTGATCTTGAACTTGTTTTCAAGGTAACTGATCACATTTTGTTTTTATTTTTAATGGGAACATGTCTTTCCAAGTCGGATGGCTCATCAACACAGTAATGGTGTTGAACTCAATTGGAATCAATTCTCGTAATAGATAATGTTTAAAATAGTATCAGTTAAGAGTATACAAACATCTTATAGACTGTCCAATAGACACCTTACCGTACTTACTTTATAACGAAAAGATATTATATCAAACCGGAAGAGGTTAAAGTGTATCCAAAGTTCTTCAGAAAAACCCGATGGACAACAGAGAGTGCTGTTGTCGATATGGCATCTGAAGTGTGGTAATTATGCGATGATAGAGTTATGTAATGTCAACAGACTGAAATCATATTTGTGAGAGGGATATATTTATCCTAGCTGAAGTTGTTCCAAGTCTGATGCCGCATAGACACCATATGCACATATGTCGACATGAATACCCCATAGACCCCCGGCACACATATGTAGACATGAATACCCCATAGACACCCCCATGCATATATGCCCATATTAATACCCCATAGACACCTTCGTACACATATGTCGACATGAATACCCCAAACACATCCTCCTGCATATATGCCCACATGAATACCCCATAGACCCCCGGTACACATATGGCGACATGAATACCCCATAGACACCCTCATGCACATATGCCCACATGAATACCCCATAGACACCCTCATGCACCTGTGGCGACATGAATATCCCATAAACATCCTCATACATATTACGTCGACATACATCCCAACACATGAAACAAAGTAATGTTGAGATCAGATTATG
>OZ026628.1:33062338-33152338 GCA_964020975.1 Hermodice carunculata | reverse complement strand
ATGTCCTGGAGATCCTCTCGATGAGTTGCTTTTTAACTACTGGCAGGTTATCCAGTTTTGAAAAAAATATGTTAACAATATGTAACCACATCAGTTAAGGACTGGTTGCAGTGGTCACCGCAAACTCACAAGCACAAGTAATTATCAATACAATGACCGTCCCTGACATGTCACCGAAATAACACAATTGACAATTGAAATTAAAATTCGAGGCATAGACTAAACAATGCCTGGAATCAATTGGCCTACATCTCCGCAAAGCACAAACTAACCAAGGTGGTGTGCTGAATCTGAACAAAAGTTTTATGGGTGAACAGTTTCACGTATGAAAACGTAAATCTGAGGAGATTGCAGAGTGATCCTGATTGAAAAAAATGCACGCAAAAATATAGCAATCAACTGATCAAAATCCACGCCCAACACTATGAATTTTCAGTCATCAAACTTTCGCCAATGATAAACTTGCACTATTTGAAGTCATAAACAGTCTGAGACCTCGGAAAAATATAAAATTCTGGACACCTACAGATGGATGCAAATTAGAATCACCCAAATTCTCATTTGCAAATCAACACTGATTATACACATATGCATTCTTCCGTCTTTTCAAAATGCTAAGCTGATGGTCTACGTGAAAAAAAAAATCATGGTGATTTTGAATGGCAAATTTGTCAATGTGTCCCAAACATTTTGACGTCAAAAATTGTTTGTTCTGCCCCACGATTCTGCCGACTATAGTGAGCAGATCCTTATACTCACGGCCTGCTATTTTCAAATACCACATGATTTCGTACCTTCGACTGTCACCGAATGAAGTAAACTGTACTTATAACTTCAATTCGTCATAGTAAATCAGTGCCAGTGCTTGTAGATGTCTCCAGATGTCGATATCTCTCTGCAGAGTTCAAAGGCGATGTCCAATAAGGCAATAATGGCGTTGGTGACGCGGTGGCAACAGGTTAACTATAAAATAACAGCCTTTCCTTTCTGTCAGCCCATGGTATGCCATCCTCAAGAATCGTGTCTACAATTCTCCTGATAATTGTTTAAAAACACTGAAGCAAATGGTGTCCGACACACGGCGCCGTGATGCAGCTTGAGTGGGAATGCGGTGCAAAGTGAGCACGAAATGGCGTATTTGGAACCAGCATATTTGAACATGACTCGAACAGTTATCGCCCAGGGCTGATCGTCCATCCTGCCGCTCTAGCGCAACTCGAAACCTGATTTGTGAAGTCATGTACCTCACGCAGCTTTCTTTTTTTATTGATGATTTAGCAAAGTTATTGCTATTATAAAAAAAGTGTGCACGCGGTCTGAAGTCGGGCATTTCATTATCATACCGACAAACGTATGCCTATGTTTTGTGGCGTAGAAACTAAACATCTTATGAGATGTTATGTGGGAATTATATGAACAGTGATGATCTGAAATTTAAGGAAAAACATACCCATTCATCATCGTTATCATCATTCCTAACAACAACATGATATATGCTGCAGGACGTCAACGTGCGAATAAAAAATTTAAAAAGTAACTCAAGCAAACAGAAACTTGAATTTGAAACAACATAGGCTTCAGCCAAAGGGCCCTCTTTCTCCAAAACAAGTGGACGGTACATATAATAACCCTCTACCCTCCCCCTCCTCCTTCTCTGCCGAAGACATCATTTGAGTCTGTATACAATAGCTCATTAGTCAACCGAGGCAGAAACTCGAGCGCGGGTCACGGTGTATTTATCTTCGTTTGGCCCCTTTTTATGGGAAAGGGTCAGAGGTGAAAAATGTCAATTTCGTAATGTCGATTACATATTTGTGGTCAAAGGGGTCAAGTTGTTACTTCTAAATCAAGGAACGCACATAACAAATGATTATTTCCTTTCAAAAACAAAGTATATCAAATGGAACTTGCTTCAATCTGAAGTTTATGGCGCGTAGTATTACAGAAACTATACATCATAAGTCACACACAATTGTCATAATTGTGTAATAATGAATCATATGAATAAGTAATAACAAACGAGACAATTGTAATAACCATATGTCACGTTATTTGACAGGCAAAGGTGATTGTACTATGATAATGGAGCGATTATATTCATGTAACACCAGCCCTTGCCAATACAAACAGCTGTCACTTGTTTGGCGTTTCCCGCTCAAAATCGAGCAACATTGTTTTCACTTTGACATCTCAAATATCATCTCCTCAAATGAACTTTTGCGATCATGGGGGCGTTTTGAAGTTATATTATGAAGCTCTAACTGGATCTCATCACTTTTATGAACAGATGAAGCCTTATTTTCCAAACATTTTTGTTCATGTAGTTGCAGTGAATACCTGGCATCCACAAATCAATGCTCGACACATACATTGTATACTGTCCTGCCACTCCCTAGATACCTGGCAAGCAAATGAACAAATTTTCGAGCAATTTTAGTTTTATCGTTGTCACGTTCAACTTGTATTTTTTTAAGCCAAGCCATGCAAACTTTGACAGCTAGGGGAGGTGAGGGGACTCAGCAGATAACTGATAGAAAGCGCTTTTGTGTCTTTAGTATTTTGATGTGGAATAATTGGTAAATTTATTTATTATATTTTAGTAATAAAGGCACTAAAATTCTTAAATCCGACGGTCTCAATTATTTGTTGGAAAACGATGATTTTCCCCGGAACACCCTGCCACAGCACTACACTTTTTAGGGAATTAATGTTCATTCTTTTCATGTAAAATATATCGGCCCATCAACTCCCCTCTGCCCCTCAGCATACTAATTTAATTTACGAAATTCAAATTTGAATGTCAATTCAAATTAGTTAAAATTTGCTAACTTTTTTTACATAACGTGGAACTGCGATTTTTTCTCGGTTGTATCCCGAAGGAATAAAGATTAACCAAGTCGCTTTTTGCCAGCGTTCTGCAAACTAAATGCCAAGTACTTCTATTTATTGATTTTTATTTTGCAACCTTTTGATTCTTCGTGTGCCACATTTTGCGCTAATACAAAAGCTCATATTACAATGGGGAAAGCCGATGACCTGGAAATATAAAGATTCTATGTAACTACAGGCATGCTGGTACTTGGATGAAAGTTCTTTTTACAAGGAAAATGAATCTAGCGTCCTTGTTTTACGTCAGAGCAGCTCGTTTTTAGGTAGTTCGACTGAAGCCGCAGTTGGCACTGAAAGGGTCAAGAAAATAAACTGACAGGATAAGTCATGAGGTGTGCATTGTGACGACTGTATTGGACACCGTGTGCACTGAGAGCCAATCCTGCTCTAAGATTGATACCCCTGCCAGCTGGATGTGAAACGGCTGAATGATTTATTGCATCAGGTCAAAAATTGTGAAAATACATCTGTGTTTAAATAGCAGTCGATTTTGATTCACTAAATGGGTCCAGCGCAACATTAAATTTTACGCTTCTGTGGTATTGCCGTATTCGGTGTCCCGATACGGCGGCATCATCAAACGTAAAGCAATAAAGTTATCATAATTATCTTCATTACAGCTTCTAAACCTAACGTATCGGACAAAGTTCACTCTTATATCAATTATGTAAATCTTCCCCCATAAACAATATGAATTGTCCAGTTATGACAATGACACTGTGGAACATCAAAAACTTGTCATACTTTTTGTAGATTTTTACTTGCGCATGCCCATTAAATTATAGCCAGTCACCGTTCTGGTTCCACGCTGTCCCGGACCAAACATTGGGTTGGTCCCTGAATATAACACTAAAGTACTCACTACAGCACGGAATGAATAGCATAAATTAATATTCTTTTCAAACTATGCGTAAAACAGACGCGTTATCTCAAAATAGAAGGAAAGACAAACTAATCACCACGCAATGGAACGTAAGACCGACCATTCACCGTAATGCATGATCTATAGCGCAAATGAAATGTTGACTCTTTCAGTGTCAATTAAGACTGAAGTTGAACTGCTCTGAATCCTAAGAAAGGTCTTAGATTCATGTTCCTTGTAAAAACAAAAACAAAAAAAACAAAAAACCCCCAAACTTTTATTCAAGTAGCAGAAGGCTATAGTCACATAGAATATAATAACCCAGGTCAACATGTGGCACAGACAGAGTTAATCTATAGGTAACACAGACCAATTATCTCAATATGAAAGGTAAGACAGACTTGCTATTACCCTGCAGAATTAAGGGCAAGGTATATTTCGAACTATAAGTCAGGCAGGCCAATCATTTCATCATAGAATGTGTAATGCAGATGTACCATCGCACAGCAAAACTTAACGCAGTGCACTGAATACCTGACGGGACACCAGAAATAACCATCACGCAATAAAACATGGGAGGTTGCATCGCATTTTTGAACCTCAAGCAAGAGAAGCTAAACTATTAAGAATATTGAAATAGAGAAAGAAATTATGTCTCATTATATAATAAGATGTTCACTCATCACGTCAATATGACTACGATGGGGTTTTTTTTAGAGAGAGATTCTTATCATCCCCAAAACAACATCATGATCGATGGTGATAATAGGCCTGCTTATGTTGGGCTGCATTATCAGGAATGGCAAAAATAAAATGATATGTATTCCATAAAGCTTACTTGTAAAAAAAAAAAAAAAAAAAAAAAAAAAAAGAAAAGAAAAGAAAAGAAAAGAAAGAAAAGGAAAAAAAGAAAAGAAAAGATTAAAAACGAAGACTTGAAGACGTTACGACGTAAAATATATATTTTTTCGACAATCCATTTAAAAATTGTCCCTATCTATCTAAATGAAATCCATGCCGAAAACGCAAGAGCGTCATCTGAAAACATCATGTAGAACTTTAATCGTCACGATATATGGAGCACCATAAGGACACAGTGTCCAGGGCCTCTTTAACTATTAGTGTCCATACTTATTAACTTTTTCAGTGCCATATTTGTGACTGAGTCAACAGCTTTCCTCGGCATGTTTCGGATGCATTGCACCCAAAGTGTACCGAGGATAGCTGTTGACCTGGACTATTATATTCTATGTAACTTCAGGCGTGCTGGTACTCGAACGAAAGATTTTTTTTCAAGGAACATGACTGCAGCACCCTCATAATAGATTAGAGCTTTTCCCTTTAAGTAATACGACTTTAGTCGCACTTGGTCCTGAAGGAGTTAAAGTGGCTTTTCCATTGAACCAACTCAGTTATCTGGCAAACACTAACATAATGACGAATTTTCAAAATCAGCGAAGCGGTCTCAGACATTTGGTACTCGTAGATATTTGTCAATATCCCAATAACTATACTCACGCGAGGCCTGAAGTTACTTTTCCTCTGGCCTGTCACCGCATTGCGATGGACCTCAGTCAAAACATAATTATACGCCTATAATTACATTCCAGGAAAATAGTGCAATCAACGTCAGCTGTGCACTTATATTTATACTTCCATTTACATAATACTCGTTAAATAAAAACGATGTTAGCAGACCAAATGTCATTCCATGTGTTGCTAAGGTGTCGCTATCGAATTTGTCATTTTTGAAACTAATTGCTAAAATGAGCACATAGAATCACATGCATTTTTATTTTCTGTTGTCCCTCGCGGCAAGACTGACTCAGAGTAATAATAACTCGACGAAGGGTCAAGGAAATATTCTGTGCCTGGTGCTGGACAGGTAAAGTGGACAAGTTGGTGAACGACAGCTTCAATCTATGTGCAAGAGGATTCGGGTAAATTTTTGACATAAGTCTCGCGTTCTATTCGGATTCTGGCGATTTGGAAATATCTATAGGTAACCAAGAAAGCCGGTAAGTATTTGAAAAAAGCAAAAATGTATGCATGATGTGTAAAAATGGCACATCATTTTTGCATAAAAGGAAGCGGTGTCATGTCGTTTACAAAAATTGATGTGATAATTTTGTAGGACAAATTGGTCATAATTTGTGAATTGGAATTTTTATTGTTTTGGGGGATTTTGCCACAGCGTTCTCTAGTAATGCATAGCCACTGGTAATATAGAATGTCCAATTAAATAAAATACACAAATATGTATGAACGCACCATTTTTTAACGGAACACTTCAGTTTTATTACAGGTCAGTCCATACGCTTGTAAATCTTATTTTGTTTTCACAGATAGAGAAATATAATGAGTTATTTTTTCCACCTGAATAACAGTGCGAACAAAAATGCCCAGTTTAAGCAACAGTATATAGTGTATGGTTTTATCCACTTCTCCTGATTTATATGCTATTTTCTGCCTTAGTTAACTGCACACAGACATGCTAATTTTTCTCATTAAACTTTAGGCGCGAAATTGGAATAAATGCACCTTGTTCGATTCAATGGTGGCGATATTTTCACTGGGAATTTTATAAACTTATTTCAATACGCGTTGGTGCGCCGGTTTAGCACATTTTCCAAGGTGCAACCCGGTGACTTCAAAGCTCTAACGCACGTACACATTACAATG
Source organism: Hermodice carunculata (assembly GCA_964020975.1). NCBI lineage: Eukaryota > Metazoa > Annelida > Polychaeta > Eunicida > Amphinomidae > Hermodice > Hermodice carunculata. The sequence goes on along the minus strand of OZ026628.1, from coordinate 33,145,905 downwards.
ACCCGGTGACATCTTCAACGATAAGCGGCTGTGTGCAAAGGCAGGTGAAAATCACATGAGTTTTGGCAACATCCAAGAAAACCGCCCAGGGCGTTTGACACTGTTTCACAACATTTCCTGATAAGAGTGCCCATGCACAGTCTTCATCCAGACCACGTTGTTATAATTCAGTACAATGACGGCCCTGGACAGCACGGACAGAGCATTATGCGGGGCGAGGAATTATCAAAGGACAGTGCGTAGGCGTCATTATGCAGTACGACATAGCTTTGCTTTTTTTTTTTTTTTTTATCTTTTAAAGGGAAAAACGCCGTGAGCGTTGTCGCACGAGGGGCGTACAGTGGCATGCTTCTCGGCAAATTGAAAAGAGTGAATACAGTATGTTGCATTCTCGGGCTATTTTGAGAAGCAGTCCATCTGTAGAATAGCGGGAATGCTTCCAGGAGCTTAATTCATCCAGAATTCAAAATTCAAACCTAAAGTGCCAATATGTGTATGTAATGTTAACTTCGGCCGGCTGGCTAATATAGCTCTCAGATAAGATTGGATCTTGCCAATTTGACGTGTTTGTATGCACAAAATAGTCACAGTGCCATTTATTTCGGCGTATAGAACAGAAATTATATTAAACAATTAAAAAAAGTTTGAAAAAAAACTGAAGAAGGTAGTGATACAATTGCATCGATTTGGATTCCCTATTTATTTACACCCAATCTCTGTGATCCTTATCATGCCATGGATCTGAATTCTGGTGTATGAGTGCTTTGAAAAATACTTACATATGCAGTAACACTGCGGCAACATTGGGTCTATTGAAACAATCTTCTTGCTTTGGCAAGTCTGGAATCGCTTTGCTGTCATTGTTGGGTTTGGAACTAATGAATATGGATCATGTTTTTCTGTACTGTTCAACTGATATTTTTGTTTTCAGCTAAATCGAGCAAAACATTTCAGTTTCTGTTGTCACAAAAAAATTAAATAAAACAAAAAAAATAAATAAATAAACTGAAACACATGCTGCGCATTTTGAGAACTGGTGGAACAAAGAGTTAGATACTGATAACATTAACCTTATTTTTACCAACAACTACAAAACTTTCTTTGAAATTTTTCCTCAATGTTTGCAACTGAAACGTCCTATTTGTTTTGTAGCATGTCAGTTCGTTGCCCGCTGTCCATTTAAGCTATCCCGCTAAAATAGCCCAAGAGCGTCCCGGGATACTTTGTTACCTGATCCTATGTTTTGTGTTTCAGTTTCATGGCTACGGAAAATCCATTTTGATGAGAATTGCGATAAGACGTATCATAATAGCATGACATAGGTCAATATCTCTCCTGTCGGCTCGGGCGTAATGTTCCTAACTTGTGCAAATAGTCGGAAATTAAAAAAAAAAAAAACTATTTGGGAGGGATGTTTTCGGCACGAAATTTAGTGAAACGTTGGAGCAGTTGGCATGTTGCACCATTGAGGTTTTCCTGTTTTCCGTTACAATGGCAAAAGTAAACATTTCTTCAGGACTCTACTGCGCTATGTTACAAGTAAGTGCAGCGACAGCACAACGCCCCTGTCTGGCACAGGCATTTCATTAACTTTGCTATAATGAACAATGGGTTCCAACAGTGTTTTGTGTATGGGTCTCGTATTTTACAATTGATCCGTCGTACCTTGAATAGTTTTTTTTTCTGGTTGTTGAAACATGAATATGTATTGCACATCACTGATCTAACTTTGTGTTTATACTACTTTAATTAACTATACGTATGTATATTTTTAGGAATACTGCCACGTGCAATGGCCGCTGCCAAGTACCATGTCATGGTGTTCATTTCTCTTCTGCTTATAACGACAGCTGCAGCATTCACCATGGACGCAACCCACCTGAAAAATGATCTCGCAAATTCAAACGCAGACTTTGGTTTCAAGCTTCTTAGGGAGTTAAAGAATAAGAAGACCACCAATATTTTCTTCTCTCCATATAGTATTTCTACTGCTTTAGCCTTGGTGTATTTGGGGGCCAGAGGAACCACGAAATTGCAAATAGGCCAAGCGCTTGGCTTCTCTAAATTCCAAAATTTGGATCCGGTATTCCAGGAACTGAGATCAAGTGTGTTTGAAAAACAGAAAAACGTTACATTGAAGGAGGCAAGCAGACTCTTTGGAGAAGCAATAGTAGATTTTAGTCCTAAATTTCTGGATGCAAACAGGAAATACTACGACGCACCTCTTGAAAGTGTCAATTTTCTGGGAGATCCAGAGGGATCTCGGAACATAATCAATGACTGGGTAGCAAAGCAAACCTCAAATAAGATACAAAATTTGTTACAACAAGGTACTGTCACCCCCAACACCCTCCTCGTTCTTGTGAACGCAATATATTTCAAGGGTGACTGGCAATATCAGTTTGACGAAAAGCGAACACAAAATTCAACTTTCCGATTGCCAAACAGTTTTGAAATGGACATTCCTATGATGGACATAACAGCCTGGTTTGGATACACAAAGAGCACAGATCCCTCTCTGGAAATTATCAAGCTGCCTTACAGAGGAAATGACGTCAGCATGTACATTTTACTTCCGGGCATGTACGACATTAGCAAATTAACTGTGAACAGACTAAATGACCTTGTGTCGCAGATGAAAAAACGAAGAGTCAACTTAAAGCTACCTAAATTCACGATCACCCAACACATTTCTCTGGAACAAACCCTTGCTGGTATGGGAATCACGAGATTATTTTCATCCGCAGATTTATCTGGCATGGTGCAAAGCGATCCTCTGAGCCTCAGCGCATTTGTCCATAAAGCCTTCATTAACGTAAATGAACAAGGCACCGAGGCAGCAGCAGCTACCGCGGGGATAGCAAGCAGAACCAGACCACGTCCTCCAATCAAATTCCACGTCAACCGTCCCTTCATGTTTCTTATAATGGAAGAAACCACTGGGACCATTTTATTTTTAGGTTACATTGAGAATCCAGTCGCCGCCCCCACTGCTGTGCGTACTGTTGCAAGTCAGCTATCATCGGCCGTGATGTCGTCAGCAGCGTGGTCTATGCACATTTTGTTGATAGTTCTGTTGATTTGTGCAGTAGTACAGTGAAAACACATCAAACCATGACGTGTTCTACTTTTTCTATGAACGCAAGCACGTAATGAGCTGAGAATGAAAGTGTGTGACACATCTGCTTATATCAAGACAATTGTTATCTTGAATTATATTAAGTTTGTTGATTTCTCAGTGACGGCGAAGCTAATCTTACGACCCATCGTCCATCTGTCGTAGGATCCCGAGACTTCAAATTATTCACAAGGTGGCACTGGTGTCTTTTCTTATTTTTGAACTTTTGTATGTTTTCTATATTTTGCACTCTTCTGAAACAGTTGTCTTGGCTAAGTTCAACGGATGCTGCAAATGTTGACCAAAAGGTGATGGTTCATGATTTTGAATGATTCTTAAATTCCCATGGTTGTCAATGGTTGTACATATGAAAACAAATGCTATTGTCACATGTTGAAATAAATATCGGCATGTTACATTATAAGAACTTTCACTCCATTACTCGCCTCAACTCAATTCAACTTTGATTGACCAGCGGAGAGTTACATGCAGGGATTAACAAGTTGATGGTCTGGGAGTCTCACACTAAGACAAGTGTCGCAGCTATCATGGCAACCACCCAAAAGAGGTTATACTGCCAGTCAATCAGAAGATCAGATTATTACAGACGTTTACATGCAAGACTTAGTTTATAATAATAAGATCAGTTAGCATTGCTTGTCTAAAAGATATGTCAAGCTGGCTTGGAGGCTGAAGGCAAATTTCGATTTCACACGGTGGCCTAATTCTACGGGTCACATGGCCACTCATGTCTTTTCGGGAAATAGCTTATTGGTGATAAGACAAAATTTATTAAAATGTGATAATGATCATGTATCATCCTGGGATGACGTCACTGAATGTTGTATATGCATGATTTTGAAATACTCGTCACGGTTATATGGACCTGTATGGTGAAGCATTTCCATAAGATCTTTAATATATCAAATTGAACATATTATATCCTTTGAGCCATGTGCAGTTTACGGTAGCTTACGTTGTGCGAGCGCACAACATTTGACTTTGGTGACTTTGAAGTTTTGATAAATCGGCTAGGTGTTTGTCTGATTTTCAGCCATTTTCGAATTTCTTGTTAGAATTCAGACTTCAGTCCAGCGCTTTTTTTTTTTTTTTGGTGCGGGAGTGCGCCCGACCCGCGCCAGGAAAAGTTTTTAAGCTTTATCATGCCGCCATGATATGTCTCATCTAAAATTCTTGCCGAAATGTTTTTATCAAAGGGTATAAATAAGTAAAACACAACAGCAGACGACAATTCTCATCCCTGCGACTTTTTGTGATTTGAGAGGGAAACTGAGCCGATATGCCCGGGTCAGCGTCCTCAGTCATTTGTTTATTTAGATGAATATGCCAATATCTTCTCTGCTAACAGTCCTATTGTGTTGTACCATATAATTTATGTCTACATGTTGTATTAAGCAACTTAAATGCGCTAGATTATAGAATAAGTCAGCGGCTTTCCTTAGAAAACAGAAATGCACCCAAAGAATGCTTAGTAACTGCAATGACTTAAAGTAAGTCTACACTTATTTATTGAAGTAGGGGCATGGTGGTATTTGATTTGATACTTTTTTGAGAAAAAAAATGAAACTGTCTGTTTGTGATTGCAAAACTTCCAATTATTGTCTCTTAATATATTAACATAGTAAGCAAGTGATAATGACAAATGCTAGAATCAATGCGCAAAAATATCGTAGAACTACAGTAAAACGAGACAGTGAGATTTGACTGATCACAAAGCCCCATTGTATTGCATGCCAGGAAAAGGTTCTGTTCACACATTCTGTAACCAAAAAGTTTACCGACCCGTCCCATTATGTTAAAAACTTGCTTCATAAACGACATCATAGCTTTTACTGAACTACAATTTAGATGTCATGTCCTTCCCACCTTAAAACGAATGTGACTTTAAAGGGTTCGTTTTGAAATCACAATCATGTGAATCATACAGCACAACAAAGCAAGCGTCATATCGCCTAATTTCAGATGTAGTGACAAGTTGCTCTTTTTCTTCTTGTTATGTTTAAACACCATGAACAAAAGGTGTGGCAATAGAACGAAGGAATGCCCGGTTTCAAGCAAAGTACTTGAGGGAATTGAGGATTTCAGATTTCAGATCGAAATATGTGCGGTGAGGAATTTCAAATTTCAAATAAACCCCTTCCGGTCTCACGATGGCAAAGGATGTGCATTGCAGATAGCGCCACTTTTAACCAAGGCTTGGTATCTAGCTCGTTTCAAGTGGAGGCACCTGGTTCGTAGTCAAATCCAGCCTCCTTGATTGACCAGAGGTTGTCCACAGGAAATGATGTAATTTAGTTGACCAGGAAGTAGTTTCATGTGCAGTTTTCGAGTCCAAAGTTCCCCTACTGAACTTGGATCTTCTCGGTTGACTAAGCAACACTTCTCTTTTTACATTCCATGGACGCTTGTCTCTTCAGTTGGCATTAACTATACATAGCTACGAAAGAAATCAATTATATTTGCTGTTGTCCAGTTACTTTTCATGGTTTGGCATTAACTCTAGAAGCAAAGCCAGTATGTAAATGAGCGCATCCAGTTGTTTTGAGCGGTCCTATATGACTAACAAATGGAGGACGTCTGACGTATGAACACCAGATATCATTCGTATGACCAGACTTTCATCGTCTCATTCATGACATTATGTCAAAAGAGAAAAATTTAGTGTAACAAATAAAGGTTAGAAAAAATATATAAACAGTGAACTTTATTCCATTGTATAATTAACATGAAAAAATAAAGTTTGTAATCAGAGTTGAAGTCTAACCAGTTCAGCCACATTGTGTACTTGCTAGATATTCATGGTTACATAGTTGCATAAAGCCGAGATAAACATTCAAATTCTGTATGTAGTTGATTCTCCTTTCAGTGATATGGGAGCATTCAATAAAACAATATAAATCAGCATTATCGCTTAAATTATAATGGGAACTTTAAATAATCGACGCAAAACACACTGATGATGTCAAAAGAGCTGACGAATTATAATTTTTCAATGGGCAAACTAGAAGCCATGTGTTTACTCCAGAAGTTTGATATTAGCACCTGGAATGAACAAAACCTACTGTCGTTGTTTATTGCCGGTAATTATAGGTTTTGTTCAGTCCATCTATAATAGGTTTAGTGTAATACGCATGTATAAACTGGAATACCCCCCCCCCCCCAAAAAAAGAAAGAAGAAGAAGAAAAGAACAAGCGTAAAGGTTTGAAAACCTTTATTCTTATAAAGGCGTTCTGGTACATGAATTGTATTTAATGTTTCACTGCTGTGAAACAGCACGTAACCTTTCTCATAACTGAGATTCCTTTTAGTGCTCTGGATCTCTCAATCTCCATTCTTTGGAATTCTACGTAACTGTCACATATACATCAAAGCGCCTGTAAATGTAAAGGAAATCAGCCTAAAATAATAATGTATAGTTTTCAAGTTCGCAACATTTTCAAACTCGGTCAAGCTCCTAACATTTTCAGCTTTTTAGCAGAAATGACAACATTCAAAATGCCATTTCAGGGGCAAGTAGCCACGACCTTTAACGATACAAAATAATAAAGAATGCCGAAGAAAATATGCAATTTTGAAATGGAACACACCGTAAAATGGTTGAATTTTCAGTTGATTTCAGATATTGTCTCGGATGTTGAGGGACAGTTGGCACGTGTCGTTGAGAGATTGAGCATTTTGTCTGGGGAAATGGTCTAATTTTAGAGCACGCAATGGAGCTCTTGTGAAAGTCGAAATCAAAGGGAATACTTCAAATTTTTAGTTAGTGTCTTTCGCGATTAAAAAAAGTAAGCATCCCGCCCGTATGGAACAAACCACATTATCTCTTATACAATCACTGATACACGTAATTTGGTTTGCGACACTAACGTTACATTCTACTCTATCGGACTGAAGAAAAAATTATATATATATATATATATAATTCTTAATTCAATAAAGTTCAGATTAAGTTTGAACAGATGGGTCTCAAAAGGGCTTGGAGGAGCTCCATGTTGAATAGAGGATTCACGGTAGTTTTTATCATCCATAACGACTGAATTTTTGACACATTAAATATGCGACAAGACCGTTACGTTAAGTGTTCTGAGGAATGTTTCTTTACCAGGTTAGGTCGCTCCAGCCAGGGAGCAGTTAAAAAAATTTAACAAAATAAAATAAAATTTTAAAAATTCCAGTCGAATGTCGTTTTGAATTGAGGCCTCAAGGTGTCTACAAGTGTACATTACCACAAGGTTTCCCTAAGAGTAGTATATATGCATGTTTACAATTAAATGTGAATACACTGTACAGACATATGACACCCGAACGTGTACAAAGCACAATAATTACGACACAAAAAATAACGAACCCGGCAGGTTGAAGTAAATTGGTGACACAAATATTAGTAATCTTTGTTATTTGACATAACTGTTTCATTATCAAATAATAGCGTTGTTCATGATTCCACGGATGGTTGTCACATCTGTTCGTGAACTCTTTCAGGATTTCTTGAAATTGTAAGTTTGTTGTTTATATCGATATTATTTTACAGCAATATTATAATTATATGTGTTTAAATAACACAGTAACCAATGATAGTAATTAATTTTCATTAACAAAAAAAAACAAAAAACAAAAAACAAAAACAAAATCAAAAAAGAAAAAAAAACAAAACAAAGAAAAAAACAAACGAACAAACAAAAATACAAACAAAACTTTTACAAACAACTGCAGCCAATCAGATGTCATAACTGCAGACACAGCCAATCAGCAACAGCACAAACACAACCCTGGTTCAAAGTTTTCTATAAACTATCATGACGTCACATCGACCTGCGGTGACGTACTAGAACGTTCTTGTATTTTGTAACATATCGTCTTAAATCTAATCGAATTATTTACACACACACATATAGGCCTATGTCTGAACCTGTCCGTTTGGACGACTGATTGTTAGCATAAAATCAAAACACATAATTGTCAACAAACTGTATTACACATCAATATTCAGCCATATTCAGTTATGTGTATTCCACAATCTCACTTTTCCATTCACATATATCCAAAATTTCTCTCTGTCCACTATGGTTACCAGCCAAGTTGAACGTAGTCAATTTCGTCACATGTGTCACAGAATTTTGTTCAACATAGGCCTGCATTGACAAGGCCTGTAGCGTCAACAAAACGCCGCTTCGGCAGTCCCTCGTGGCAGCCATATTAACTTCGCAGCTACCTTCTTGTTATATGGCCCAAATGACAATTGCTCCGATCTGTATGACCCCTGAGCTATGACCTTGGGTTATTCGCATTGATGTTGCCATTACTTCCATTGGCTGTTTGTCTCCCATGGCCGATTGTTGGATTGAAATAATCGATTACTTCATCATCTTTCATTGACCCCAGCCACTGGTGATAACCCGACAGGTGGCGTCCTGAACCGGTACCAAATTTCAGGTCGGCAGCCCTTCGACGACACACCATATACAGACACATGACAAGGAAAAGGATGGTGATTACCACCAGCCAGATGAAAAGCCCCAGGATCAGGTTAGGATTTGTAATCCAAGAAAGGAGATCTGAAACGACAGCAAATGTAAGATGCCTCAATTTCGTTAAACACACTTTTGCCAAAATACAATTCCCAGGTATATATATATATATATATATATATATATATATATATATATATATATATATATATATATATATATATATATATATATATATATATATGGAAACATTTAATTATTAAATCAAGTCCAATTACATTTTTATAAAGCTTAATAAATGTAGTTTTACATATTTCAGTGAGGAATGTTCCACACAAAGCTCGGAAATATATTTCTTCTGAAAAATAAAAACAAACAAACAAAAAGAACAACAAAACAAAACAAAACAAAAACAAATGGTTATTCGGAACCAAACGATGTACTGCTCTTTCACATCGAAAATACCCATGGGTTGAATTGAACAAAAACTTGTGGACTTGCATTACACAGGCAAAACTTTATATGGGCTTGTGCGAATGTAAGATGCCTCAATTTCGTTAAACACACTTTTGCCAAAATACAATTCCCAGGTATATATATATATATATATATATATATATATATATATATATATATATATATATATAAATGGAAACATTTAATTATTAAATCAAGTCCAATTACATTTTTATAAAGCTTAATAAATGTAGTTTTACATATTTCAGTGAGGAATGTTCCACACAAAGCTCGGAAATATATTTCTTCTGAAAAATAAAAACAAACAAACAAAAAGAACAACAAAACAAAACAAAACAAAACAAAACAAAACAAAACAAAAACAAATGGTTATTCGGAACCAAACGATGTACTGCTCTTTCACATCGAAAATACCCATGGGTTGAATTGAACAAAAACTTGTGGACTTGCATTACACAGGCAAAACTTTATATGGGCTTGTGCGCACTAATTCTAAAATCCCTGCTGAAAGAAGGTAATGACAACTCTGAGGTATTTCAGTATATATCATTTGACAATGATTTTAATTTTTGCACAAAAAAAAATAAATAAAAAAATAAAATAATAATAATAATAATAATAATAATAATAATAATAATAATAATAATAATAATAATAATAATAATAATAATAATAATAATAATAATAATAATAATAATAATAATAATAATATCCTGAGGCCAATTTAATCAAGCAAATACTTACCCGTGCGAATTGCATTGCTTGCTGGTATAGGTTTTTGTGTTGCTTCTGTGGGAGACGACGTCAATTTTGTTGAAGGCTGGAGACTTTTTTTACTCTGGAAAGGACCAGTTATTATTCGGTTACATCCAGGTATCTTCGTGTTACAACTGCGGTACAATTCTGGTCTACGAGTATGTTTTTCATAAGAATAAAGTCATTCTCACAAGTGAATTTATCTTTGCTACGGTCTTCTCGAGTAGCCTTTTAAAACGTGGCTTTAATAAATATCGAAAGTTCAAAAGTTTAATTACTATTTTAATGGAATGTGCACGACACAGGCATTAAGCTAGCATTTCTGGCCGTTCCGAATTTTTTAATAATATTTAAAATTAACGATGTACCAGCTGCATCTCTAACATCTCATGGCTGTGAAAAAAAAATCAGAAACAAATATATTTGTCCTCTGGATGCTATCTGGCCACTAAGTCAACAACGTTTGTGTGTCCTTTGGATATAGGCATGCTGATACTTGCATGACAAGTTTTTTATGCCAGGAATTTCAATTTCAGATCACTGTTATAATTCAAATTACGGTTTTGTTGTGAATAGCAAAGAAATAGTTAAGAACACTATGTTCATTAACACTGTTAAACACCAATCAGGCACTGCTAGTCTGAACAGTACGTCCCTGTACCAATATAGCAGCACAACGGCGAAGAGTCTTTCCCCCCTCATTTTCACTTTCAATACTCAAGTCTTCTAAAATACACAGTACAAAATAATTTCTGTGTTGGAAAAAATGATCAGAGCCAGTGGATCTCTCTCTCTCTCTCTCTCTCTCTCTCTCTCTCTCTCTCTCTCTCTCTCTCTCTCTCCTCTCTCTCTCTCTCTCTCTCTCTCTCTCTCTCTCTCTCTCTCTCTCTCTCTCTCTCTCTCTCTCTCTCTCTCTCTCTCTCTCTCTCTCTCTCTCTCTCTCTCTCTCCTCTCTCTCTCTCTCTCTCTCTCTCTCTCTCGCATTCTGAATACAAGTATGTTTCCTGTGCGATGATTCTTAACATTGACAACAGACTTACACACTTGCCCCCGAAAGGCAATTTTCTCTAGTATCAGCATAATGGATAACCCAGATAAATAACTTTAAAGTATGCCATGTATATGAAAAGGGAAGACACATTTACCTCGCTGGTTGACTTGCTTGTTGCTACAGGGCTTGTTGGAGCACGTGTTGTTGCATCGTAAGCTCTAACCTCGGCATCTGGGTAAATTGAAAGAAGCACATAATACTAAGTTGTCTTGGCGCCATTTTTATCAGCATCATCAAAATTCTAGCAGTTCCAGTCATGGCTGATTGTTGTTACAGAGTTGTAAAAATAAGAACAATTTTCAGCTACTGAAATCAAATACGTTTTACTCTTATTTTTACCGTTCATATCGCCAAAAAGCGTCTGTATATAAATCGTCGCCTTCTTTAATGTTTTACTTCCATATTATCTTAACAGAAAACACTTTGCCCAGAATTGTTGATGAACCCTATCATAGTGGCGCTCAATATCAACGGCTTTCCTTGGCCTAATCCCCGCCTAGGATAGCTATTGACCCGATCTTTCATTGTGCCAGGAATAAGATTTATGACGTGTGCACATAAGCCTCGGTTTGGTGATGGCTGGCGCAGTAGCAAGGTTGATAGCGTGAATGGACACGTCACATCCCTGGATTAACCTACGCTCGGCCCACAATTGGCCAGCTCGATGTTTCATTGTTTTGACATGTAGACTTGAGTAGTTCACGTCAGCCTTTAAGTCTTTTTAAGCAGAGCAGGCGTTACTGATGTGATAATGTTACGTTGGCAGAAGCTGGTCAGTGCGTTTGCAGTCAGCGGTCACCCATGGAGCTTCGATGAACGAATCCAACATTTTCGTTCTGAAGTAGGCTCACCCTAACCGTACCACTACTTGTACGGAAAATATTTTTCTATCACTCTATTCAGGTATGCTTTTTATAAAAGATATATTTAATACCAGTACAGTGAAAGGACGTTTTGGGGAAAAAAGCATTTCCCTGTTAAAAGACTGATATCCTTGGGTTGTTTTTTTTTTTTAAATCCATTTGTACATAGTAAAGACACTGTACAATCATTTGTAGAGCCGAATACTTTATCTGTCGATCTTTTTTATTTTGTTACAATTCTGAATTGGTTTTGATATTCAATATATATTTCTTTCCAGGGACATTTAAACCTGAACTCAGCTTTATATATATATATATATATATATATACGTTGGACATATTTGTCGCTCCATAAAGTTTATGATTATATTGCAACAAGGACCCTGGATCTTTCAACCTTATGCTACAACTCACCTGTCATAAAGGACACAGCAATAACGAACTTGTATGGCATTGGTATGAATTCAAACCTCATGGTCTGATCTGCCTTCATTGCCATCGGTGGAGCAGAATACAAATTGACACTGGGCGACTTGCTGCCGCTTGGGAAGTGATATCCTATAGCGCCCATCGTTTCTTTATTGAGATATCCAATCAAATCACCTTTCTTTACTTTGATCCACGCGGTGCGTTTTAGTGTCACCTGGCAAATTAAAAGCATTAATGCATTGTTAAATTTATGTGAAATTCAGACGTTACTTGACCACAGAGAAGATATAATTGCCTAACATCCACCAGTGCGATAATTGCTTTGAAACACAAAGGCAAATTGGTCACGTGATAACAAATTATGTAGAAAATATGCTTTAAGTTAGCAAATAAACTCCTCAAATTCAGTGCAAACAGTTCCGTATTTACAACCGGTCTAGAAAAATATTCTTTGGCCGGGATCCATAAAATTCTGGCTGATAATTTTATACTTGATTGACACCGACACAGTGAGATGAGGTGCGGTTGAGGGTGCAGGGGTCGGGAGCGCTAGGACCACCGCGTCCGCCTTAGGGGATATTGGTTGGTAATTTTGACGCAGGAAACGTCGTTCTTGGCCCCCCACAAATGCATATGCATCTGAAATCTCCGCTCTCTGGACCTCTCACCCTTACCCCCGCACTACCTTGGACCCCCTGGGGTCTTAGCGGACCCTCCAACAAATCCTGGATCCGATCATGTAGATTGTGCTTAGTTGCTTGTGGCAGTTGTCTTATGTTTCGGGGTTGTGATCTTGCGGAAGCAGAAAAGGGAATTGTGTGAGATGAAAATATATTCTGTAGTTTATTCTCTTAACATGCTATCCTGAATATGAAAATACATACATACTAATATTTAATATAGACCATGGGGTGTTCTTTATTCTGCAGCGAGTGTAGTGATCTTTATTATAAAATGAAATTGGAGTCCAAAGTGAGTCAGAGCGATTTTGCCGTTTTATATTGTTTCATATAAAATGTTTTATGTAAGTATAATGTGCCAAATATTGAACACCCCCTCCGATTTATATATTATATGTATATATTTGGCATGGATTCATGGATGACTCATTATTTTCCAAATTATGCATGCTTTTAGGATACAATAGTTCTGACATAATTGAAACCACCATTCTTGAATTGGACAATGTTTGCAAAAAATTCATGCTTGATGCGTGGTCCCACCGTAAAGATTATCTGGACAATAGGGGTCGCTGCGGACATTCTACATGATGTTTCTACTCCATGAAAATTATATTTTATTCCTTTTAACACATAGGGACGTATATCGGTTCGTATATATTTCTCATTTTATGCTGTCATGGACGTCTTAGTTGTATGTTGGTTGGTACCTATTTCTTATTTTATGCTATCAATGACACATTGTGGACATACCCTTTTCTACGGTGACCCCGTGTCAAAGGGGGAGCTTTCCGAAACAAATTTATTTCTTTAAATATCATATATATATATATATATATATATATATATATATATATATATATATATATATATATATATATATAAATGTGTGTGTGTGTGTGTGTGTGTGTGTGTGTTTGTGAGTGTGTGTGTTTGTGAGTGTGTGTGCAGGAGCGCCTAAAAGTGCCCCTTCAAGTGGAGCTACGTTTGTTCTTAAACCTCCCCCCCCCCCGCAAGGACCCACTGCGCAAAGCGCAAGCGCCTCGTTTTCAGACTTCGTCCCATCACTTTCTTCGTGTCTATACGGGCCACACAACATGCCCTGGGTCAGTCATTGTTCATTTCATATTGCTTATTGTCCCTCCTCCTGCCTTTATAATTAATTATAGAATCTAGCAGAATTTTCAAATCTATTGAGGCTTTGTTAGGAGCAGTCCTTCCTCCCGTGCTCCTTTAAAAAATCAGCCCCCATTCCCCGTTCCTTTGATATTTTCGCGGGTGTTTTGTTGCTACCTGGTACCAAATATGTGCTTATCTCCCCAGCTCCCTTGTATTTTCAAGTCCATCTCCCTGCTGTTTTTGGTTTTGTACTTTAATGGTCACCTCGCTTGCTCCCATAGCCCATCTTGGACCCTCAGTCGTGCGCGGTGATTAAATGTAAAATGCCAACATTACTTATAGGTAGGACAGTCAGTACTTGAAAAATGTATGTTTCGTGTCAGCATTTAATGATAACAGCAGACCTGCTGGAAGCTCGGCGTCCTTGATGGCGAAAAATCTTCCAGCGCAATCAGCGTATGTACGTCACTTCCCTTTTGTGGCCGCCATATTTGGAATTGCACGTCACCGTTGTTAACAAAGAAAGCGGCAAAAGCGGCAATGTATCCGTCGTATGGAACGGGCATACCCTTTAATAACCATGTGCGTTTTGCGCCTTCACCCACATATCTGTCTGAAGATACCAAATTATGTCCAAGTCGTACTCCAAACGGATTGGGCTGTTGTGGAAAAAAGCATAATTATGCATTTTATTTTAAACTATAACTACCTGGATGAATACAAAACAACAAGATGACCAGGAAGGAGTAGGATTGCAGGAGTTGCATTTTCCCCCATTCTTTTGTTCAGACCTCTCATTTCGTTCTGGTGTAAAGATGGCGCTGCGAGCGTGGTCCGGTCCATTTGCTGATTGTTGTTTGCTAGACATTACGATGTTAATAATTAAAACTTTCGCAAGATAGATTAATGTAGGGCGTCGCCCTGTTTCCCGATTGTAATTTTTGGCAAATAAAATGAAAATGTGTTGAAACTAGAAAAAAAATCAAACTTTGAAGAAAAGAATGGTCCAAACTTTTGTCCATACGGCTATTTAAAAAGAATATCCTTGTGTAGTTCTTTCTTAGCATGCGAAATATTAGATTTCCATGCCTTTAGGTTCAATGATTTTTTTTTAGCTCTACAGTAATGAGAAGCTACCACGTCTCCTGTAGGTCAAACACGTGAGCAAGACCACAAATTCTGGTGATGTTCTCTAAAATACGATGTCTCACCACCCAAATCCAACCCATCCGCACTAAAAAAAAGGATTTTCGGTATGAAAGCTACATAGGTAACTAAGCAAGACTTCTATTAAATTTTCACAAGAGCCATTTAGGCCTACTGACCATTATGGGTGAAAAGTGCAGACAATAGAGCTCCAAAGGATAGGTTAACATTCTTATTCATGAAATTCTAAGATCTTGCTGATTGGCTATAGTATTGTAATGAATCCTTCCTCTTGACCACGCTCGCAGTGCCATCTCTAAACGGGGATTACCGCCCCTCCCCCCCCCCGCTTAAGTGACGTCCTTCCAATGTAATAGTCGACCCTTATGACCTCTTTGACCCATATCAGTTAAATGTCTATGTACCATTGAATTCTGCAAAATCTGGCACACAAGGAACAAGGTAGGCGCTTATCTTTGGGAGACGATCTGTTTCATAATATCGACGTGCAGCTAAATTCAAAGAAATTTGGACAACTGCTGCGTCATATGTTTCTACTTTCTCCACAGATGTATCAATCAATGTTGGATTCAGGGAACACTTCGGAATATGTCATTCTATACCGTTCTTAAAGAAAGTATTGGTACCCATTCACGTACAAAAGGAACTCATGCCGTCTGTATTGATTCAATTTTCCTCCAGTTAACATTTCATCACTGATGCCAAACACGTTACGCCAGACTCATGCACCCAAATAAATGGTGAGTTATTTTGGAAAACAACAGCGTCGATCTGGCCATTTTACTCGCACGAGTTAAATGAATCACATGGCAAAATAAGTTGCAAATTACCAGCCACGATTTGAAAATTTTCGTGGCAGAAGTCAAATAAATTTCGAAATATTTGGAAAACGTCAGCCTTGACTTGGCGATACTGGCGAGAATCACATAAATACTGAAATGTTTTTAGCTAACAACAGCCTAAATTTCACAAATTTACACCGGTGGTTCAAACAAATATTCAAATTGCTTTGTTAATAACAGCCTCGATTTGATATTTTTACTCGCAGGAGGCAAAAAAGGCATGGTCAAATCTTTTAGAAAATGAATGCCTGGCCGTGACAACTTGACTCACCGGTGGAAAATGAATCCTCGGCTTTGTGGTCGTCTGCAGAGGCTGTATTGTTGGAGGAACCGGAGTAACAGTTACGAAAGCACCATACTTCGCTGGATTTAAATCTAAAAGAGAAACAGGAAGACACTGTGATAGGTAATGCATGATTAACGTTTAAAACACACTTCAACCATTATCGCTACGAAAATAAATTTAACTGAATATGCTTATGACTCCCTTTAACTACTGCTACCCAACATGCATGTAGTTTTGTCTATTAAATATACCTGTATTACTCAGAAAAAACAAGAATACAGACTGGGGTACATAAAGTTGTCAATATCCTCCAGTAGAAAGTGGGAAATATATTCCTACACAAGGTTTTTTTTCTTTTCTTTTATTCTTTTTTTTGGTCGTTTTTCGTATTTGGAAAGTGATGCTGGATTATTGCATGCATACGAAATAAACCTTATGAACACGTGCTTTTTTTATCATTTCAAACTCACCTTATAGTTACTGGATGAACATAAAACTGGCCAAGTCAAGAAAACTATTCATCTGGCTGATCGCTATTGCATGGCGGATGATTCCGAATGCAAAGCACGAGGAGTTCGCGTGAATTTTTTTTTTCAACTGGGCAAGTGTTATTATTTTTTCGCTTGTGTATTAAGTTTTAGAACTCTTGGTTCACAAAATACAAATATACATTACATCTGCAAAATATATCAAGACAACGGAATCACAATGGACTTTTGTCTGTTCCGTGTAATGTGAACACATATTGCCCACTTCTTATACTTTGGTCTTACTATTTTGTCTTGAATTGTAAGAAATTATAATATAGTAGACAGTGTGAAAACGAGGCTACTCTCATTCAATGTTTTGTTTGACGTGATATAACATCTGATATATCACGATGACCCTTCTTTTTGTTGTGCTTACCCCCACTGAATTAACACCCCATATGAGTCCCTGGATTTCTATTTCTATTGTAAGAAAACAATGTATGTACTATTTTGCTTTTGTACAGTCGTTGGGTTTTTTTTAAAAACGGGAGCATTAGAGGGATCAAGAATGCGATCATAACTGTGCCTTACACAACTCCTACATACGTCTCGTGTCACACTGTACCTGTATCATACATGACCCCAACTGCAAAATCGTACGGGTGACCCATGACGTCAAATGACCAAATGTGGCCTTCTTTGGGATAATTAGTTCCTCTAACCGCAGCTGAGTACGGTCTGTGTTGCTTGGTATCCAGAATGAAGGAGTAGCCGAGTGGTCCAACGTCTTTCTCATTAGTGAAACCCAGTATGTCGTTATCTTCCACAAAAATATATTGGTCCTTGTTCAAGACAACCTATAACAACATTAACAATGATGAGGCCGGACTGCACAAATGCATGTTGTTGGGTTTTTTTTCAAGTTCTTTTGATATATATATATATGTTATATGTGCACACCTGTTTGTATCATAATAAAATTATTATTTTCCGAATAAAATTATTATTATTATTATTATCATAATACATAATTATAATAAACCCAAGATAAGAAGAGGAGTTTCACTGTCTCAGGTATATTATTTTAAGTTACATCACATTTACGGACAATAATTTATAGAGGAAATACCCCCCCCCCCCAAAAAAAAAATTGCTTCTCTTCCTTTAGACATAGCTACCAAGTTTTAAAACACACATTACATCTGCTGCCTGCTGTATGCGCCACGTGGAAACATCGAAAACAGACTGCATACATGTGGCATATATTTATGGATTTCCATGTGGTACCCAGGTCCAAACAAAACAAAAACTATTAGCTTTCATCTGGATAAATTCCGGCAATATTTGCATTACGTGGTATGACTTTCGGATACGATTATAACCAATAGAATGCAGGTTTCCAAAGCATATACAGTTCGCATATTGCACCGTCTTCACTATTTTAACAGGCTTTTATTCTTATTAGTTTATAATCTGGGCCAGGCTACAATTATCTAATCTTGTAGATATTGTTTGATTAAACAAGCGTGTTATCCTTGTTAAATTTTTAAAACAGGGGTCGCATCACTTTCTCGTATGCCACGCTTTCTCGGATAATTATAGATCCGGACAGGCGTTCTTTCTGTTATAAATACTCATCAAATATATTGATTATTGTTTCGAGAAGTGGGGTTGGGGTTGAGTGGGAAGATTGGTCACAAAAAATGATTTTTTTCTGTTTTAAGGCCCCAAATTAGGGAAAGGTTCCCTAACTAAGGTCAAAATGTTTCTCCTGAAACACTTTTCGCGCCAATTTGGGACCATATTTTCTACTATTTTGATTAAAAAAAATCCCTAACAAAGGTGTCATTTTTGTAAAAAAAAAAAGTGCCCTAGCAATGGGTGGGTTTTTGAAAGGTCGAGCCGCACAGTCCCATAAAAAAATTGGGGAAGACCCCCCCCCCCCTCCCGTGCTAAATCCGTTAGGCACAAAATCACGAAGATGTGGATTCGACAATGCTGTAAGTGTTGGTTTGAGCCCAATAGTATGGTGGCTCAATGGTGCCAACCAAAAGTTGTTGGGGGGTTTTTTGTATCTCGTAATTTCGAGATTTTAGCTTGTAATTTTGAGATTTTAAACTCGTAATTACCAGATAAAATTAAAATAAAAACTTTTGGTTGGCACCATTAAGCAACCATATATGGTGTCTCAATGGTGCCAACCAAAAATTTTTTTTTTTTTTTTTTATCTCGTAATCACGAGATAAAATATAAGAAAACAAACCTTTTGGGTGGCACCATTAACCCACCATATCGTACAACAGAGACGTGCCTACAGATTTGCGTAAGTTTCTGAAACCTGATACCCTGGTACCTGAATAAGTGGCCCTTTTAGGGCATAAATTTTGTTAAGTCTGGAATGATTAGTATGGTCCATATGAGCAGGTTTATGCCGTGATGTTATCACCGAGAAGCACCCAAAAGGTAATTAGAGCATTATCAGCCTTACCTCTATCAGGGCAGGTGCTTGCCTCGGAGCATATCGTACTTGTCCCACTAAATAGTAACGCTCGTCACGTGCATATGACCTCCAAATTTGGAAGAACACTGGATCAGTTCTCATGAAGTAACCATAAAATTTGGTGACAACACCTTTCTTGAGCACGGCGTTTTGCAGTATAAATACACGTTTGGCGCCTGGCCTCATAATCTTGGATTTCCCGGTCAACTGATTCCCGGTGTATTGTTGTGTGCCTGCAAGTAGGAGTTAATGGACAATTGAATGAATAAAGCTCGTGTGTGTGTGTGTGTGTGTGTGTGTGTGTGTGTGTGTGTGTGTGTGTGTCTGTGTCTGTGTGTGTCTGTGTGTGTGTGTGGCCTTTCTACATGTTTGTTTCAAATGCCGAGTCACGAATATCGCAAGACATATTATCCTGATGTCATTGTACGAAGTGAATATTATTTCTGTCGTAGTTCACGGTAAACAAAATTCAGAAACCATTTACATGAAAAGTGCACTTTTCTTCATTTACATGTAATGCAACTTGCTTTAATTCCCTTGTATTCTTATACACGTATCTTCGCTCATGTCGACGATGGCACAAAACCATAAAAATAAGATTGCAGTGAAGTAATATGTTGACACTGTTTGAATTGTAATTATGTCCCAAATAGTCAAATTAAAACTACAGTGCAGTGAAATCTAAAAAGTACAAAAAACCGTGAACATTTAAACATATGAAAATAAAGCAATTTATAGTATGCTACCTTTTAATGAAATGCATGAGTTGCAGGCTTTAGACAAAGTAAGCAATTTCCACGGGCGCACTTCGCCCAAGAAAAGGTTCTGTCCTGGCCAATCTCAGGAAAAATTCACTTAAGGAAAGGCATGCTGCCACATGAAGTGATTTTTTATGACAAATTTGAATCGGAAATTACTGTGAGTCAAATGAGCATGATTCTTTGCGTGATACGCACAAAAAGGTTAATTGGGAAACAGCGACCTATTCTGGATTTTTTTTTTTTTTTTTTTTTTTGGCGTTTCTCTGTTGTTACCGGGTCACCCTCGCATAACCTAAACAGCCCCTTCAATATTTTTATTTTGTGTACATAACTATGTACATACCCATGGATGGCGGCATCGCTGTTATTGTAGAAGCCTGGAAAGAACGCAACGAATGTATAGTTTTCATCGAAAATATTGTAGACGAACCGCCACAAACTTTGTAAATATCACGTAGGTTGGAGTAGTTGGAACTAATTTAGTGATCAAATTACTTAACAAAGCCATATTACTATTGTGCCTTTGGATCCCATACTTCTGTCAAAAATGAAGGCCGTTTTAATGCACAGTCCCTTATCCATAATACGTTTTGCAGTTAAGCAACATACTAAAGGGCGTGAAAAGTGAAAAGGAAAAAATAAATGACAATAAATTGTGTAACTTGGCGCTGACTATTAGTGTTCTGGAACATTGACAATTCGAAACAATATTGAAATTAACCGAAACTTTATCAGTCTTAATGTGTACCGCCAGGGTCCAAAGTAACAAATTCTGATATGACGTGCTCGCAACAGGATTTCTAACGAGAATAAGCAAGTGCTGCCACCTAGATACCGTCAATCGCCCTCATCATTCTTTGCCGACTGGTGGCTTCGGTAGTCGCCCCAGAGCTCAATATATAAGGTCTTGGACCAATAAATCAAACCTAATAGAGTTACATATTAAATTGCTTATATTCGCCAGCTTGTCTCTTACATTTCATAAGTTTCGTTGACACTGTGCCTGTCATTTTGCCAAAGGTTACTTCAATGACACTTACACTATCAATTGAAAATGGGATAAAAAACAATTCGCAAATTTGCTTATGCTTACTTCCATAGTTACAGTTCCGAAGCAAACCTTAGTAAAATAATAGCCCAACAAGCTAAGATATCTACTTGAAGGATTAAATGTTGAAGTGACACCCTTCCCAAACCCAAGGATAACCAGGGCATATTTATTCCCTTTATATGACAAGAAATGGATAAGAGTTTCTCTGCTCCCTAATTTTTAATAGCCTGTCACCTGAGATCATGTATTCATTGCGTGACTGAACGTTCTCACACAGCTGCACCCGCAGCGTATTTCCTGGTACAAGACCATAAGCCTGGCCGCTCACAAAATGGCCAGCGATACACATAAAATGTGGATCATCAGAAAAGTGCATAGACAATTACACACAGTGATATGGGGATAAAAGAGAAATGTAACATTTTACCAGCTGAACAGACCAAGAACAATGTACTGCTCATCTGTACTATAATATGTTGTGATAGCAACGTGGAGCTTGGTCTGCTCAGAAGGCAACTTTTATAACATTTTGATAACAACGACACGTGCAAACCACACATACTGCACAAAAATTAGCTCTTCTGTTGACACAAAGTTTTTTGGTAAGAATGAGTCCATGTTTCTCGCTGTTTATTCTGTAGGACGTTACTTGCATTGGTTGTTTTACATTTGCGCTCGTAAAGAATGACTGAGTTCTTGTATTATATGTGCCAAATTTTCGATGACCGTATACGCAGGTAAATTGAAAGTTCTTGAGACATTTGGCTTCTTGGTGTTTCAATCGTTTTGACAGTCTGAGATATAGAGAAACATGTAACAGATAGATCTGACAACGTGTATGCTTGTACTAAAAAAACAATATAAAAAACAAAGTAGGATCTCACAGCATGCATGTTGGAAGTTGTGCTAAATAGCCACAAGGAGGTACTGTTTTATGTACAAGTGCCTGTTATTTGTTTAACTATGAAAATTTATTAGACTCAATAACACTGAAATTTAAGCCATTAACCGAAACGCTGTGAGACAGTAAAAGATATAACAAACAGGAAAAAACAAAAGACATTTAAACTGCGAAAATGGAAGTTTTACCCCAAATTATGTACAGCGAGCCATTAACATAATGTGCCACCATGCAAACATAAAAAGGCACATGTATGAACAGTCTTTACAAATGTATATAACGTTGGACAATACATAGTCATATTCCCCCACAAAGACATACTGAAAAACAAAATCCTTAACAGACAGAACTGGCTTATATCTGATGAGATGCTGTGACATCATATCCGCCCTTTCTTTGAAATACCTGTAACCACGTTCTTATTGGCTGTTTCATTACACGTGGGTCAGTATCCGTGTGAGGATCGTTTTGAAATATGACCTTGGTAGGGATATGACTTGAAAAGAACATTTTAGACGCATCTTCGAGTGTAGTCAGTAAAGAAAGGCCACAATATTAGGGTCAGAGTTCAACATGGGTACGTACCTTTTTAGTGGGCATCTAAACGATTATTAAAATGAATACCGGAAGTGTCGATTTATTTTATCGGTATTGACATGGAAGCTAAACCATACGTATGATGCATATCTATGATAATATACGGATAGTATACATCAACATTTCTCACAAGCCTTGAACTATCAGATATGAGATATGCCAGGGAATTGAAGTCAGTTTAAAATTAGCTTAGAATTAACAAGGAATAGAATATTTAACATTATTGAAAAACTCCATAGTATTTTCGAGTGAAAAAGGAAATCCTCCGCACAAGCCATCATCTTAAAGTGCAAATCGTACACTTATATTTTGTTTTCAGATAAATTTGCAAGTTTATTCAAAAATACATTGTGACTGAGCCCAGAAATTTCCTTTGTAAATGAAATATGGGAATCCATACCTCTCTTCAATGTTTTGCTTTCTTAAAATGACCATATAGCAAATTCCTAATATGAATGATAAGATCTTTTGAGTTGGGCTTTAACAATTTGTCACGATGCCCACCTTAACCATAGCAAATTTGTTTGCACCTCAACACAGAGATAACTTTTGTTTGGCTTCGACAATTAAGAGCGCTATCTGACGGTAACTAATGGACTTACCTCAGGCGTGGAGCCCGGTAGACCAGGCGTGGCGCCTGTATATGGCTGAAGGTACGGCGCAATAACTGGAAAAAGTATTCAAAATATATAACTGTCATATCTGAGGACATCTGCAGCTTGATTATTTTTTCTGTTGCCCTTTCATTAATGTTACTCTGTAGCATTCGGAGCGACATATTTAACAACCACTGAATCGTATCTTCAGCAGAAAAAATACTTTGAGAAACCGCTGAACATATGTATATATATATATATATATATATATATATATATATATATATATATATATATATATATATATATATATATATATATATATATATATATATATATATATATATATAGTGAAAACTCGTTATAATGATACCATCTGTTCCCTTAGAAATGTGTCAGATAACCCAACGTCAGGTAAATGAGTCAAACAAAGAAAATAAACCTATGTCATTCAAAACTTGTGTCATTATAATGAATATGTCCGATATCTGAGTGTCGTTATAATGAGGTTTCACAGTTTATATATATATATTTGTGTGTGGAGAGACAGAGAGAGAGGGAGAAAGAGAGAGAGAGAGAGAGAGAGAGAGAGAGAGAGAATGAGAGAGAGAGAGAGAGAGAGAGAGAGAGAGAGAGAGAGAGAGAGAGAGAGAGAGAGACAGGACCTGATATTCTTTATCCATATTGAAGCTCTGCATATATAATCAAAGCTTCACTTATTTAGGTACTGCATCATTTGACACGTTCACGTTTATGCATTATTATGTAGATTGTCTTTGCTGAACATTTTAGCTTAGACATGGAGCCGCTCCTGAGAGAGACATGTACGGTTAAGGCTCTAAAACATGTTCTGAGGTTAGCTTACTGAGAGCACAGAGTTTGGACTGCGAAATAGGGTAACGACGACTAGTGGGTGATTCTGGACAAAAGAACTAAAGTATAATATATATATATATATATATATATATATATATATATATATATATATATATATATATATATATATATATATATATTCAGGAAATGCACACCAACTACACACAGGCACACTGAGAGAGCGAGAGAAGAAAGAGACAGAGAGAGCATGGGAATAGAAAATAAATTTTCGCATTGGTTGATGTTTGTCCACCTTAATGGTGATTATTATGGCGACAGTGATAATGATAAGGATGTTTGTGATCTCGATGAATCTCTCATGAAGAACACAAGGTACTTAGATAACAGTTAAATCCATATGGCTCAGGGAACATACTGAAAGGCATTAAGTGTTACAGGCAAACTTGTTGAGGTTAAGCAAAGCGCTTTATCCATATTCAGATGCAAAACAATTAGTTTAGAGAGAGAGAGAGAGAGAGAGAGAGAGAGAGAAAGAAAGAAAGAGAGAGAGAGAGAGAGAGAGAGATGTGTTAACCATTTGCAGCAATAAACGGATGGGATAATGACAGTTGCAACATGTTCTTCTGCTTAACCGCCTTTTTTCGCTGGTTTTGAAGACGCGGCACACATTCAGCAGACCAAAAGGATTGTGGCAGGGATGACTTCAACTGACATTGCGTAAACAAAATAAAAGTGGTCCTGTGACCTTTGGCATCAGAGTAAGGTCAACATGCACAACATCAAAGTACTGGCTCTATAGCCAAAATCTGAACTCAAATTCATTAGAGACACATGCGAGGTGCATCCCCACAAAGCTAAAAGTAAATCTGGCTGACGGTTTTGAAGAAATCGAAAATGCGAATCACTATTGCAATCCCAGTGACTTTCTTTTTAACGAACAGGAATGTACGCAGCAACCGTTAAGTAGCCTTATTGACAAATCCGCTAAAACCCATGTCCACAGCAACACTACGGAATGAGGATGTTTCTTTTACCTTTCGACAAGGAACATATCCATCG
Source organism: Hermodice carunculata (assembly GCA_964020975.1). Lineage (NCBI taxonomy): Eukaryota > Metazoa > Annelida > Polychaeta > Eunicida > Amphinomidae > Hermodice > Hermodice carunculata. The sequence continues at coordinate 33,120,855 of OZ026628.1, read as the reverse complement.
AGTCGCAGTGAAGGACGGTTTTAGAGACAAAGTCGAAATTAGTAAAATCACACACACACACACACACACACACACAATGAATAAGAGAAAAAAATCTCGCAGTGCCACTTGGTGGACAAATGCAGTCAACGGTACAAAGAACATTCCTGTTTCGAACCAATTGACCAAGCGGTTTAGGAGAAGAGTTTCAATTACGTTTTCCAAAACCTGAAAAAATATTCATAATGTAAAAATATTTGAGCATGATCATTTTGGACAAACTTTGTTGATTTACTCAAAGTGCGTCTCCATCGAATGTGAAGTGAATTTGGTGAACGATTTCAGAGAAGGCAAAATGTGAACTGTTGACAAAAAGACGGCGGGGCGGACAGACGGAGAGACGTACAGAAGAAGTGGCCACCATAAGATGCTCTCAGCTGACCGACAAAGCGAACTGAGGTAAAAATTAAGCAGTGTTGCTGTTCAGTTTGCATGTGAAGCGACCAAGTGCTACACAAAAACATACATCAACAGGAACATTAAAGTCCGCTTCGCAGGCAACTGTTCAGTGAGCCATACAGGCAAAGGAACATTGCATGTAAATCACACAGTCAATACTCACCCGTATCAAAGCTGACTGTGACTGCAAATTGGTACGGAAGACTCAAAGAACCGAACCGCACGGTTGTGCCATCTTTAAGACCTGATGGGTCTTTCGGTGTGTGATGATACAACGGATTATTGGGCTGAGGCACTAAGGAATATGCAATCGAGTCCGTGTCTTCTTCATTGAAGATGGCCAGACGATCACCTTGTTTGGTAAAAATCCAATTTCCATACAGTGGGACCTGAAAAGACAAATGTGCCACAGATGAGAAATAAATTTAAAACCAATAGAAGGTATTCATATTAACTAGGATGCTGTGCTTTCACCTCTGCTGCAGCAAGGAAATTGACAGGACGGAGGACAGATTCATGCACTAAGCGGGGCCAAATGAGCTTCTATGATAGAAGTAATGATTAAAGAAGCAAAACGCTTAGGAAATGTCATTCACAGAGTTTAAAACATACAACATGCTCAACATATTTAGAAAATTTGATTTGTTTGGAAGAAAGCTGTTATTTGTGGATGGTTAAGGTTCAAGTGCCTTCACCGTGGCAGGGGCTTTATTCGATTGCCTGGCAACTGAGGGGATCATAAAAAAAGTCTGCAGTTAATACACTTAAATAAAAATACCACCTATCGAATGTGCTCGCTTGAAACGTTTTGTTCCATTCTGTTACTGATTTTTTTTTTCAGATCGGTAACGTATGCAAATTATACGCATGATAAATATCAATATCAGCAAAATATTACATACATGTATAACATTGAACTGTAACGGATTTTATGACCTTTATTCTCTTGCTCAGTGAACTACTTTTTCATATATACTATAAAATAAAAAAGGATGATAGGTAGACGGGAAAATGGATACATAGAAGGCCACACGGACAAAAACCAGGCCTCGTGAGAAGTAAAAGAATTCAGCTTTGGTTTGCAAACGAAACCACCTCCTTACCACTTTTTCGATGGGTACGATGTAAGGCGTATATTTTGTCTCTCCCACTAACTTGTACATCCTCAAGGACTCATTTACCGGCCTCCATACTTGCAAACGCACAGGATTAGTCCGCACAAATCGGGCAGCAAACTGATAGACGACTCCATCTCCTAAGACAATGTCGTCCATTAAAAATATTCCTTTTGCACCACCTTCCCTGGCTGCGTTGGATTTAAATATTCGTCCGAGTGTTTTTTGCTCTCCCAGGACTGAAAAATTCGAAACAGATAAGATCGATTTCATTTCTTCTAAATTGAGGAAAGGTAAAATAACGTCGTTATAATTTTCTGTACGACAGAAACTGTCATTTCAGTTACTGTCTCTCTTTATCTCGACACGTCACATTTCATTTTCTTGTGAAAAGGGAATACAAGGCTGGTCCATAGTCTCAATGTTCCACCTCCGCCATCACAGTTTTTTTCTTCCAGTGAGCGATAAAATAAATATGATGGTCGACATCCAAAGTCATCCGTGACATCACCTGCAGGCTTCAGCGTTGCGTCATAAGACCGTGTATACAGACATGTTGCTCCTGTGGCCTTTAGGGATATAGATTAAGGTCATCCAAAACAACAAATGCATAAAACTCTAATAGGACGACTCTATTGTGTAAATACCATTAATATAGATCAAGGGAATCCAAAAATATAACAGTTGTATGAAACTGCAATTAAAAGACTCAAACAGGTTAATACCAATACCCATTGACTGTCGAAACAACAACAAAGTCGTACCAAAGTGGCGATAAATTTCTTGTTCCTGTGACCTGAAAAATAGGTCAGAATCGACCAATGTAATCCCTGCCCAAGCCATTAAAAGAATGGCCTTTGGTGTAAATATCGATGCTCAAGCCTCATGGATTCTTGAATTTCGGAATCCAAATGGTACAAAATAATATGACAAATGTAAATTAGTTTTCAGTGAGCGCTCAACTAGTCCTAAGTTAGGTGCTAGCTGACAAGTTGAAAATTCCACCAAGAAAGAGTTGAAATAAAGTTTTCAACTTTTATCTTTGAGAGGTTTGTTAGATTTTAACTAGCAGCTTACTGAAAACCAGGACTGAAAAAATATGAGTTGAGAATTAATTAAAAATGAGGACTTGGAATATCGGAAAATTGAAAACTGGTTGAAAACTAGGGCTTAGAAAAAAATGGCAGCTGTACTGACTTTGCCGATATTCCAAAAGTTGCAATCTGGTTGAAAACTATAGGACCAGTACAAACCACTTTCATATCAAAACATTTCTTGACGCCATTTGGGAACCAAGAAAAGTGTCAGCTGCAGCAGATCAGTGAGTAAGTACTTGCTTTTCTACTGGTCATGTTAATTCATAAGCACAAGAGGTTTGTTTGTTACAGTGATGTATCATGGAACGTGAAGATGCCTTGTGTGCCACGTTACAAGTCTCCTATCGGAGATATACCCTAAATTAATGGTATCTGAGCTTGTAGCCTATATATTTCCCTGTACACCAAACACAGGTTCTGAAGTAGATAACTGTATAATCTGCAAAGCGAGATTAACACTAAAAGCCATGTGTTATATTCATCTTGTTGTTGACAGTGTGCAGTGTATGCCTATTTCCACATCTGGGTTCAAGATTACTTATTTGCTGAATGTACTTTGTGCCTATGAGATTCTTTTACTCTCAAATGCCATTTTATGCAAATGAGATATTTAAATGGAACAGCTGAAATCTCTACCATGAAGTTTTCAACTGCAGTTGAGATCTATTTTCAACGAACAGCTTCGTTTTCAGCTAGCGACTAACTGAGAACTATTTTCCTTTTCAACTAGCAGCTAGTTGAAATCCCATTGATATCCATGTTCAACCATAAAGCGCTATTTTTATTTTCAACTAGCTCCTAACTGTAGACTAGTTGAGGACTAACTGCGTTTTCCAGTTGAAAACTCTATTCCTTCTTTCGTAAGAGCTGTATCTGATCCCTGTGACCTTCAAATAGATTTAGGTTGCCCTTAATCCCAAATGCATATTGAAGTCATGTGATGCCTCCATTCGTTAATATCGCCTTTCTGTCTCAATCCTTTCTTTGCAATATTCGTCGCTATTCATCTGGGCGGACCGAGGGCCCCAAAGATACTTTCTACCCAGATTGGCAGTGGTGGGGGACACGAGACACTCCCTAAATATTGTGGTGGGTGGACACCGACCAGGACATGAAATATAAATTTGACTAGAAAAGAAGGTCTGCTTCACAGCAAATATATATGGGTGCCTTTAAAATGAGAACAGTTTGAAATGGTACATTTTGCCATTGTTCAACATAATCTGAATTTTGTGTATTAGCCTCACTTGCATAAACTAAAATGCTACAACTTTGGTTCTTGGTTCCTTGGATCTGGCCAGGTTACCAACTTATAAACTGAAGTTTAAATGACACCACCTTGTATAATAGTTTCGAAGCTATTTAAGTTGTTTATATACCTGATTCACACGAATTAAAAACCTACAACTGTGGTTCATATGGGCCACTGGATGCAGTTATTTCACAAACTTACCGATTGAAGTTTGAATGCTACCTGTATTTATAAGAATTTTGAAGTTATTCAAGATTAAGATTTTGTGTCTTCGCCCTATTTTCATAACAACATCCAACAACTTGGGTTCATGGTTCATTGGATACAGCTATGTCTCAAACCCAAAAAATTGCAGTCGAAATGACACCTTTTTCTATAATAGTTTTCAAACTGTTCAAGATTTAAATTTTGCGTATTCATTTAACTTGCATAAATTAAAAGTCTACAGCTTTGGTTCATGGTTCATTAGGTCCGTGGATGTCACAAACCTACAAATTGAAATTGGAATGGCACATCTATGCATAATAGTTTGAAGTTATTCAAGGTTGAAATCTTGTGCAATCATATGATTTGCATAGATTAAATTTTTACAATTTTAGTTCATTCAACGCAGCCATGCAACAAACCTTTGAATTGAAGTTGGAACGGCACCTCTATCTATAATAATTTTGAAGCCAGTCAAGGTTTACATTTTGCATTTTTACATAATTTGCGTACATTAAAATCCTACAACTTTGGATTTATGGTTCATTGGATGCGGCTTTGCCACAAGCCCATACATTACAGTTAGAATGGCTCCTGTATCTATAATAGTTTTGAAGCAACTCAAGATTTAAAGTTTGTGTATTTACGTAATTTCCATAGATTAAAATCCTACAACTTTGGTTCATTGTTTCATTCGATGCCTTGCCACAAACCCATAGTTTGAAGTTGGAATTACTCTTCTACAGATAATAGTTATGGAGATATTTATCTTTTAAATTTTCCAATGCCCCCAATTGGCATGGTTTGAAATCTTACAACTACCATCTGCTGTCCATTATCTTTTGTGTCTACCTGCAGAAGCTTAGAAGATATGAAGCTTTTAAAGATTAATTGCCCCTAATTTGCATGATTATGAACAGCATCACAATTCAATAGGCAGGTGCACAACTCCACTGGCAGATCATTCTATGTGCCAAATATGGTGATTGCAAGTGCAGCAGTTTGTGAGATTCCTCGTGGACAAATTTGGGTCCCATGGAATGAAAGAAAGAAAGAAACATTCCGAGCAAAAACAATAGGTTTGGGTTGGCACCCAGACATAACAAAAGCTGAATGAATTAGAAAAAAAAAGAGGGTTGTTTGAGCAGTTGGAATAGATCTCACGGCTGCATTGTCACACTCAAGGCGGTAAATGAAGTCAAAAGGATCCCAGGCAGCTCACTGCTTTGAAACAAAATGCGAGGATCTTGCGTGGACAAATTTGGGTCCCATGGAATGAAAGAAAGAAAGAAACATTCCGAGCAAAAACAATAGGTTTGGGTTGGCACCCAGACATAACAAAAGCTGAATGAATTAGAAAAAAAAGAGGGTTGTTTGAGCAGTTGGAATAGATCTCACGGCTGCATTGTCACACTCAAGGCGGTAAATGAAGTCAAAAGGATCCCAGGCAGCTCACTGCTTTGAAACAAAATGCGAGGATCTTGCAGAGATCTTTGCTTTGAAACAAGGGGGTCTCAGACAGAGCATGGACCTGCCATCAGACAGTAGGTCCATGAAGAGAGTGACGTATATTGAAAACAGGGGTTACCTTTTGGGGCATCGCCTATCTGCATGGCAGCCCCGGGCTGGGGACAATAATAACATTGAAATAGACCGTCGAATATTCAGTTTAGACTTCTCAAGGATATTGCTTCAGCTTTCATACAAACAAACCAACGAACAGACAAACAAAATACACGCATCCCTTGTAGTCGGCATGACAGCCACAGTGACTGAGGGGGCGCCACTGGTGGCCTGTGCGGTCGGGTTGCAGATCGGATTGTTGGGATGTTATTATCGGGGACATCGAGCAGCCTTTAACACCACAGGAGACCACTCTGGCGGCAGATGAGCACTTCATGGGTTGGTCAAGCTTATAGACAACTCCCGTTACTAAGTGTTTCCTTGAGAGGCTGTACACATCATGTCCTTGTAGGGCACCAAAACAATTCTCATATTTACAGTATGGTTACCTAGCACATGTTTGCTTTAATCCGCAATGAGGGACGCTGAATGTTTTTAATAGAAAAAAAAATCATCTGCCTTCTTACCATGCATTCCTCTGAAAAAAAAATTATATACATATTTATCTTATGTTTGGGTCGATTTTAGCACTATAACAGGGTTGTATACCGTATCATAGGCCTAAAAGCTACAGTGCCGCGATATGATGTATCGGTACTCTCCCAGTGGTATCAGTACTCTTCCGGTTTCATCGGTAATTGTGTTGATGAGGAGTAAAACTTTCTGGAAATGTGGTTCTTATTTTTGCCTTGTGTATTGGAATGTACAAATCGACCCAAACATGAGATAAAAATTTTATAGCATGCTTTGTAGACGATATGAAGTAATCAACTCGCACAGGATACCATATAGCAGAACTCATTCACTTTGCTCACTTGTTCTGCTATATGGCATCCAATGCTCGTTGATATACTTCATATCGTCAACGAAGCATGCTATAATCTACTTTATCTCATGTTTGGGTCAATTTTAGTACTATAACAGGCTTGTATAAATACCGTATCATAAGCCTAAAAGCTACAGTGCCGCGATATGATGTATCGGTACTCTTCCGGTGGTATCGGCACTCGGCCGGTGGTATCGGTACTCTTCCGGTTTCATCGATAATTGTGTTGATGAGGAGTAAAACTCTGCAAATGTCCTTCTTATATTTGCTTTGTGTATTGAAATGTACAAATCGACCCAAACATGAGATAAAAATTTTATAGGATGCTCTGTAGACGATATGAAGTAATCAACTGGCACTGGTACCATATAGCAGTACTCGTTCGTTTCGCTCACTTGTTCTGCTATGTGGCATCCAGTGCTCGTTGATATACTTCATATCGTCAACAAAGCATGCTATAATCTATATTGTATATATATATATAATGAAAACTTGTCCTCGATGTCCAAATGTTCAGGTGATTAAAAACACTTAAGCCTTGTGCTGAATAAATATCATGAATACAAAGGCCAATATTTAACATGTCATGTTCGAAAGTGCAGAAATAATCCTTACTTACCATCAATAACATGGACAAGAAGTAGAGATAGGAAAGCCGCTAGGTGGCACTTCATCTTGTTTTTTCAAGTGTGGTCAACACGTAATCCACTTGCCGTGAAACAACACCCTTATTGTTTGCTTCCTCACCTGCAATAAATAACTTCTAATTAGTAGCCGTATGATTTGATCAAAAACTAGAAAAGTGTCCACAGAACACAGATGCCCCCTCCCATCTTTCACAAGGCCACTTGGAAACAATGGTCATTTTCAGTAAAGCAAGGGCTTAAGCTGTCGTACAGACACACAGAAGGAGGTACAGACAAACACCTTACCTCCCCCCCCCCCACGCTCCTCCAGGTGCCCATCTTTATATACTGATCAATAATCCTATAAAGTTTCATAAGTGTAGGTCAAATAGTTCTGGAGGTACCCATGACACAAATTTCAAATTGGATGCGGAACGGACTAATAGACGGACGGACGGAAAGAAAAGTGCAAATTTTTATATCTCCCCCACCCCACCAACTTGATGGGGACATAAACATATGCTTCACAATAAGTCAGGAAAAACGCTTGAAGAACTTGGACACAGGGGCCTTGAAATGTTTTGTTTTGTTTTTCTTTTTTTGGGGAGGGGTTTTTTTTTTTTTTTTTTTTTTTTTTGTTGTTTTTTGTTTTTTTGTTTTTTTGTTTTTTGTTTTTTGTTTTTTTTGGATACTGCACAAAGGAGAAGACGCCGTGAATGGGCGAAACGTGCGGCTGTGTCCTTCCAGAACTTGATTCACGAGACAACTGAGGATCGACTACAGCTATGGAACCTGCACTCTTATGCTAACAATGTCTAAGAGACCAGTAAACTATACCAGGACCGTAAATGTTGACCCTATACGGCCCATAAAATGGTTGTATGTTTAAATGGCTTTATTGCTGTCTCACTCATATCAGTGGCGGATGCACAAAATGACTGGATGGGTGGTTAGTGCCTCTCCTACCAAGCTCCTGAATTTTATGCTTTATCACATTTTGCTGGTACCACTAAGCCATTAAATCACTATTGTGACACACACACACACAAACGCGAGCGCATTCAGACGAATAACAAAAAACGCTCCTGGATCCCCACCTGCAGACGAGCAGTCAGAAGATCCAACTCATAAAGCGGGCACTTGCGCCGTCTCAGGACACATTTGCGGTGGGGGAGATTTCAACACAAAGGTCTTGTTAAAAAATTTAAACGATAAAAGATTTAAATTTCCCGTCCGGCTATAACAGAAGCGAGCATTATTTAGAGACCATAACTTTTTTCTCTCTTTCCATAAACCAAAGCAAATACATCAAGGTAATTGCACCTGACTAAAATGATCCATATTTAGGGCAAGAAATTATTGACACAGCTATGAGTATATTTGTCAGCAATGACAGTTCATTTGGAACTGATAAAATGGTTCGGTGCTTAACTTTATTTGACCCTGACCGAGAAGCATATTCTGTGTATAGTTTGCGGTGACCTTGTCACGGGGTTATGATCAGGGTATAATTACCCCAGGGCGACAGTCACCCATAGACGAAACTACAAATGGCTGCGTCTTCTTCTGACCCGTTACCACATACAATTTGGCAGTCTGAGGGAAAAAGTAAAACTTTCTATCGGTCACTTTTCAAAGGAGGGTAAATTGTACCCAATGGGAGATAGTTGAACCTTTATTGGTTTCCAGATGCAGATAAAGTTGTAGACGGCGACTTTTGCAGTAAAAAATAAAGTAACAATATTATATATCCACAAAGTACATTGGTAATAATAAAAGTAATGAGCCGAAATGTAGAAGTGCTATTTATGTTGTTCAACTATTTGTGTATTTGTAAGAGAAACGCTGTCGAATGCTGCACATTGAACTGAAAATCTGTTGCTAATGGTTAACGTTCATTTCATATGCCGAAACTACTCAATTTGGAAACCAAATAAAATGTTATAATGAAAATACCCCCGCCCCCACAAGCCACACCTATATTTGCCTGCGAAAAATAAAATAAAGACAACAATGTTTTCTTAAAAAATATTCCCTACAAAATCGGGCTGCATCATTGTTGTCACGATAACTTTGTTTGCAATTGTCCACAACTGACAATATTTTCATAACGGGTTAATTGCATTTTGAGCGTATCACCATCTGAGCTGATCCAGATTGCTAAAACACAATATATATATATATATATATATATATGAAACCGTAAACATAGAAACATACATGTATCTAGATTCTGTGGGCTGACTGTTCCCAATAAGGGAATAAGTTCTGTAGAGATGTTACTTGCACGTAAGGCAGTATAGGTGTCCTGCTGTCCTCCTTTGCAGAAAAAGAATGGGACACATCCAATAGAGAACAAATTCATCCACCACCACTGAATCCAAATCGACAAATCCACAGGACAAATCCACGTGAATAACAACAAATCAAAACACGTGGCGGTCACGGCCTTTCGTACCATCCTTGGTGTATCCTCTCCATTTTATCCCCACGATCTACTTTTTTTAAACTCGGAATTGAGCAGTTGTTAATTCCCGTATGCCCTAAATGCAGTACAACCCCCAATCTCTATTAATTAGAATCATCGGGATGACCATACTGAACTGAACTCTGAACTCATATGTAGTTTCTTTATGTCTATGAACAGGGGAGGCACTCTCGCGAGGGGACAGCCATGCTGGCTCATAACACAGGGCCGCCGTGCAACAGAGGTCAGGACGCATCGACCGTGATAGGGACCGAAGTCACGAGGGCGGTCACTTGGAGTATCTCTTACTGCAATCATGAGAACGAAGGTAGCACCCGGCTAACTGTACGGTGATTCCAGATTCTTGTTTTGTGCCAGGGAGAGCTGTTTTTGCAGGCAAACTCTTGTTTGTTTGGAAACATGGGTGTGCTGGTATTTGAAAGAAACACTGTTCACTGATCGCCTACCTCATTCTTGATGAATATAAAGCAGGTATCATTTACATAAGTGAAACGTTTCCTGTAATTTTTAATGGGGGAAGGTTCCATGAAGATGCATTGACGTGGGGTCGCTAAAACTTCCTTGGTGGGGAAATACGGTGGTCTGTTCCCCGTAATAATAACAATGTCCGAGAAAATGATTGTATTTGATCAGCTATAACTCCTTTTGGTATTGTAACGCTTTGATACCCAACAAATCAGCTATTCTAAATATATTAAGAGAGATGAGAAGAGAATAGAAGAGAAGAGAAGAGAAGAGAAGTCACAATCGCATTTTGTCATTCTCTTGCTATGATGACATTACGATCCAGAACTTTTATTTGCCCCATTCTTGTCTCTTTTTTACAACTCGTTTAAACTTTTGATTTGGTCGTCCTTTTCATCATTTTTTACATAACATAAATGCATTCGGCGAACGCAGAAAGCATAAATTTCACTGACAAAGCCAAAAAATGCTTACATCATTAAAGGGTTCATGACTTTGGTACTTTACAGCACGTTTCTTTTCCACATGGCCATTGGAGTAAATGGCTATAACGACTTGTGACAGTATAAAGAACAAACTAGAAAAGAAGATTTGCGTCAAAGTAAATTAGTCTGTGTGCCTTAAAAAGTTGTGAATATTAAATGTTTCAACTTTTGTCTTTGGTATTTTCCATGCCCTTAAGCTTGTGGCTGGATAAAACGTTTTATGTCCAAATGACCTTGACATTCGATCTTAAGAGGTCACATGTACATTACAAAAATGCACCGTGTTACAATACCTGCAATTTAAGCTCAATGTGAACCCAATCAGATGAAAATTGACCATGTTATGACAGGATGAAACTTTCATTGTTCTAAATGACCTTGACCTTTGACCTTTAGAGGTCACATATGAACTTCGAAAATGTGCAGTGTTACAAAAGCTACTGTTTGACCCCAAGATTACCAAAATTGGATTAAAATTGACCAAGTTATGGCTACATGAAAGTTTCAAAGGTCCAAATAATCTTGACTTTTGGACTTGAGAGATCACATGTAAATTACAAGAACATGAAGTGTTACAAAAGATACAATTTCAACCGAACATGATCAAAAATTGGATTAAAATTGACCAATATATGGCTGTATGAAAATTTCAAAGGTCCAAATGATCTTGACCTTTGATCTTTGATCTTAGAGGTCACATATAAATTACAAAAAAAAAAATGTGCAGTGTTACAATAGCTACAATTTGAGGCCAATATGATCAAAATTGAATAAAAATTGACCGAGTAATGGCTACGTGAAAATGTCAAAGGTTCAAGTGACCTTAACCTTTGATCTTCAGAGGTAACACGTAAATTGCAAAAATATAGAGTGTTACAATAGCTACAACTTGAGCCTTATATGATCATAATTGGATAAAAATTGACCGAGTTATGGGTACATGAAAATTTCAAATTACCAAATGACAATGACCTTTGATCTTTATCTTTAGAGGTCATATGTAAAATACAAAAATGTTTAGTGCTACAATAGCAACGATTTTAGCCCTATATGATCAATATTGCATAAAATTTGACCGAGTTTTGGCTTCGTGAAAATGTCAAAGATCCAAATGACTTTAACCTTTGACTTTTAGAGGTAACGTGTAAATTACTAAAATATACAGTCTTACATCAGCTACAACTTGAGCCTTATATGATCAAAATTGGATTTTTAAAATTTTACCGAGTAATGGCTACATGAAAATTTCAAACGTCTAAATGACCTTGACCTTTGAACTTTAGAGGTCACATCTAATTACAAAAATGTGTAGTGCTACAATAGCTACAATTTGAGCTCAACATGATCAATATTGGATAATAATTGACCGAGTAATGGCTACATGGGAATTTCAAAGTTTCAAATGGCCTTGACTATTGACCTTTACAGGTTACACGTAAATTACAAAAAAAAAAAAAAAAAAAAAGAAAATGATCAGTGTTACAAACATATGAATGGAAGTTGGATTGGTTACATGTACCTATAATAATTTTGGAGATATTCAAGATATAAATTTTCAAATGGCCCCAATTTGAATAATTTTTAAGACCATTAAACCACCTTACAAAAGCTGAAGACTTCATGTTTCGAAGTATAATCATTCCAAGTTTGGAGTTTCTACGTGTACTACTTTTCAAATGAAATGTCGGACAAATTTGCCAGTAAAGAAAGAAAGAAATAAACAAACAAACAAAGAAGAAAGAAAAAGAGAATTACTAGAAAACCAATATGTCTGTGTTGGCAATCAGACATGATAAGGCAGCAAGCCGTGTGTGTTTCTCCTCTGTCATAGGCCCAATATAAAATATTGGTTTAAACATTAATAGTACTTCGTGGCAAACATACTGCAGACCATTTTATCATCGCAAGGTTCTCATCTGTATCATTAAAAATGCTTTAATACATTTAAATATGCACTTTAATGCTGCAAAATACAACTTTTGGGCGTGTATTCTGAACGGTTGACCAAACTTCCACCTTAAATTGTACAATTTCCTGGCGATGCTATTGCACCGAGCAAAAACTCGCAAATGCTTCACGCAAATCCTCATTCTCCAATGCTAGATTTGATGCCACACAACCAATAAGATTCTGGTCACTGCGAAGCATGTAGTTCTTAATTTCACACAGTCAACAGCCTTGACAAGCTTTCTCTCCCCCCCCCCGCCCCGCCCTTGTAACTGCTGTTTGATTTGACCCATACGTCATCGGCACAGTTGACCAGTCTGTTCAGTGCCAGTGTTTCTTCATTACATAAGCATATTATCCCTTGTGAAATTGCAGCGTCAGGCAAACAAGGCGAATCCTTGCACCAAGACGTAACAAGGATAAATATTACTCAGAACTGGTGTGTGTGAGGTTGACACGTACATATTGGCGTAACTTTCCAAATCAACGTTCTATTCCAGTTGATTTCTTCTCCTTCTTCCTACCCTTTTCCTTAAATTTCCACTTTAAATATAAGAAATAATTCTTTATGCCAATGTGAAAATATAATAGTAAATGTAATAGTGGTTTCATTCCAGTCACGTGTTCACGTGTATTTCACATCAAACTCTATCTATCTATCTATCTATCTATCTATCTATCTATCTATCTATCTATCTATCTATCTATCTATCTATCTATCTGTCTGTCTGTCTGTCTGTCTGTCTGTCTGTCTGTCTGTCTGTCTGTCTGTCTGTCTGTCTGTCTGTCTGTCTGTCTATCTATCTCTCGATGAAAGGAATGAAAACGCGGTTAAGATTCGTATCCTCCCAAGTTATGCAGATAAAGTGCCTGGTTTCATGATAGGCACCATGAATGAGACAGAAAGTTTTTGGGTTGCTTTCAAAACTATTTTCACGCGGCAACTGACGACAGAATGGAAAAATATCAACGAAAAAAAAAAAAGCTACGCAGTGAAACACGAACTTTCAGAAATACAGATACACACACACCTTTTCAGAAATGATCTCTGTCACACGGAAAACCGTATGCCCGCAATTGAATTGTGTTGTTCCTATGAAAGTTATTTTCAAACTTGGCGGTGGTAGTACCAGTACATAGGAACAATAGATTGTAAAATGACGGTTTTCAAATTATTCCACTGGGCACGGCCCTTCCTGTCTTTTTTCGTATCCATCTTTCTTTCTTTTAAGGTCTGGAAGAAAAAAACTACACATACGTTATTCTTTTTTTAAGTAGATAACCGGTGGACAATTGAACTAAAAGTTTCCCAGCATAGGTTACAACTGCAGTTATAAGGATATTTACATTCGTGCAGACAGCATGAGAAGCCAATAATGCCCCCACAGTGTGGTCCTTCTTTGTGTTCATTGTAAACTTTGGCGGTTTTTTTTTTTTTTTTTTTTTTTTTTTTTGTTTGCTAATTATCTGCTCTTTCTGACTGTTTTCTTGCATTCCTGAAAATTTTCTCCAACGAAAACGCTCGTACAATATAACTTTGTTTCCAACACAAACACGCACTTTATGTGGTCACCAACTTTATTTTTTCACACAAGAGACCGAAGCAGATTACCTCCACCACTGGAAGACAGGAATCCAACACCAGCCAGATACTTGTCCCTCCCGGCTCTACAGTGCCTATCCCCGTTACATAATTGTACCTGGCATTTGTCTTTCTGTCAAGACTCTTGTCCCTTTCCATTGACTAAACTCACACAAGCATGGAGGCTCATTCTTCACAGGGTGGTCGTCCTCGTATAACAGGAGGCAATTTGTCAAGAGGACAATTCATCTATGTTGATGGATTTTACCCCTTTTTCGGTATCAGATGTCACGTTACATGTTTCCTGTAATCATCGCTTTGGATACCTGATCTTAGCTCTTGTCAGTGCCAATCACAACAAGGTTTAGACTCATCTGACGTCCAATGATCATTTCAGATCCTAGTTCCTCACAAACAGTTCTCGGATTCAAGTACCACCATGTGCAGGGGACATAAAACTAGTCCAAGTCAAAATATGGTAGAGCAGAGTAGAGTAGAGCAGAGTACAGTAGAGCAGAGTACAGTAGAGCAGAGTACAGTAGAGCAGAGTACAGTAGAGCAGAGTAGAGTAGAGCAGAGTACAGTAGAGCAGAGTACAGTAGAGCAGAGTACAGTAGAGCAGAGTACAGTAGAGCAAAGTACAGTAGAGCAGAGTAGAGTAGAGCAGAGTAGAGTAGCAAAGCAGTGTAGAGCACAGCAGGGCAGAGTAGAGTAGCAAAGCAGTGTAGAGCACAGCAGGGCAGAGTAGAGTAGCAAAGCAGTGTAGAGCACAGCAGGGCAGAGTAGAGTAGCAAAGCAGTGTAGAGCACAGCAGGGCAGAGTAGAGTAGCAAAGCAGTGTAGAGCACAACAGGGCAGAGTAGAGTAGAGGAACAGAATAAAGCACACTAATGTAGAATACAGTCAAATAGAGCAGAGCAGAGCAGCACAAAGTAGAGTGCAGTAGAGTACAGTAGAGTACAGCACAGTAATGTACAGTAAAGAAGAGTACAGTAAAGTACAGTACAGTAGGATGAAGTAAAGCAGAGTCCAGTTAAGTACAGTAAAGTAAAGCAGAATACAGTAGAGGACAGTAAAGCAGAGTACAGTGAAGCAGAGGACAGTAAAGTACAATATAGTGGAGTACAGTAAAGCAGAGTACACTAACGTACAGTACGGTAAAGCAGAGTACAGTACAGTACAGTACAGTACGGTAAATCAGAGTACAGTAGAGTAGAGTACAGTGGAACAGCACAGCATAGCAGGGCAGAGTAGTGTAGAGTACAGTGGAACAGCACAGCAGGGCAGAGTAGTGTAGAGTACAGTGGAACAGCACAGCATAGCAGGGCAGAGTAGTGTAGAGTACAGTGGAACAGCACAGCATAGCAGGGCAGAGTAGTGTAGAGTACAGTGGAACAGCACAGCATAACAGGGCAGAGTAGTGTAGAGTACAGTGGAACAGCACAGCATAGCAGGGCAGAGTAGTGTAGAGTAGAAAAAGCAGTCAACAGCCAATGCTTCCCCAAATTGTGTATGGCTTGCGTTTTAAAAGGTTTACGTTGTAGGATTTTGTGCTTAAGTGGTATATTGGTTCCAGTTTGCAGCACGGAGACACTGGACTGAATATTGACACTTGGTCGCCTTCCATTAGAAATCCACAAACTCCTTTATAACATACGTATTACATTTGAATGTACGACCCTGACGACTCCCGCTATGACTGGCTCTGATTCTTATATCCTGGATAAATTACGGTCCTTACCGTCACACGTATACATTTTATTGTTTTTGCACTTTAGACATGTTTATTGAAACTTTAATTTGACTATCTTGGCGATAGCTCCTGCAACACCTGTGTTGAAATACCATTTATTCTCTTTTTATTTCACAGTTATTTGCTACAAGCACAACAGGCTAAAATAAAAATAAATAGAATCCGGGCGTATCATAGAGGTAACTTATGCTAATTCTAAGGGCCTACAGTGGTACCCTTCTAATAAGACCCCCCCCCTCCCCTCAAGAGAGGTTCCCATCTCTACACAGGCCACTTCTCCATGCTACAAAAGTGGTATTTCCATTGTACTGTTCCTCTCAAAACAGGTCACCCCTTTGATGTGGCCACTTTTTGTTTGCATTTTTGGGGTGGCCTTACAACAAGAAGACCAGTGTATAAGAGTGGTTGCCATTTGGTGTTGTCATTTCGGAGACTACCCTCTCCCAGCGACATGCTCAGATTGACATTTCCCACATCGCCTGGGAGATATCCCGCGCGCTCTGATATCGGTTTCTAATCATGACTACTTTGGTGCGTTGTCTGCAACTGGCGATTCTTGCAATTAAAAATGCCCATAAAGTTAGGGCGAAGTCTCTTTCAGATGTATATGGTACAAGTCAAAGTTCATAATCAATAGCTTTCCTCCTCGCGTAAGGACTTTTAAAAAACAGGAAAATTGTTAGTTCATTTTTTTCCTTACCGAGCACAGCTTGAGAGGATTCCACGGCACCAGGCTAATACATTAAAGAAAGCCTTTGATACCGTCAATCACTGGACTCTTCTTCGTAAGATGCTTGGCATTAATGTGCCCAGTTATATTGAAAGATGTCTCATGGTTTGGTTCTCAACACAACAGTACTGTTTACGTTGGGGTCCAGCGCTTTCTTCGTGGTTTTCAAAAACTGATGGAGTCGGTACTTCAAGGCTCTATCCTTGGTCCCCTTCTATTTTTGATATTTATTAATGACATCGTTGATGTTGTTCATTCCAATATCAAGTTATTTACCGACGACACATCACTTTATTTGACAGTGGACGACCCGCAATCGGCATCCTACATCTTGAATACTGACTTATCATCGCTCGTCCAAACAGTGGCTTATTTCATTCAATGCTCTCAAGACCCACAGTATGATTGTCTCGCATAAAGTACCTCCTGTCCCTCACCCTTGCCTCTTGTTTCAGAATCATCAGCTCGGGGACGAATCTTACCATAAACACTTAGGAATAACCTTGAAGAGTGACTTAACTTGGTCTCAGCATATAGGTCAGATTGCCCAGAAAGCCAACAAATTAATAAATATTCTCAAATGTTTGCAATATCGTTTGGACAGGAATTTTCTTGAATCTATTTATATATCCTCTATCCGCCCATTACTTGAGTATGGTAGTCCGATATGGGATGGGTGTACACAGGCAGACGCTGATAAGTTGGAAGCGATTCAGATGGCTGCAGCCCGCATAGTCACTGGTGCAATAAGAGGCACTGCTACATCGACGTTATATGAGGAAATTGGATGGGAAACACTTGCGGAACGTAGAAAAAGAGCTGAGCTTATTGTCATGTAATAAACTGTCCCTAATCTGACCCCTATTTACTTGCGTGACCTTCTCCCTGAAACCGCACCCACTGCTGTAAATCACAATACCCGTCACCGACCTGACATCTATCATTTTCGAGCAAGAACATGTTTATTTGACCAATCTTTTTTCCCTCCACCGTCTGCCTGTGGAACCTGCTGCCCACTGAAATTCGAAACACTGCTTCACTTGCTCAGTTCAAGTTAAATTTAAAATTTACCCCTAAGCATCCCGTACAATATGTAGAACTATTATATTATGGTAAGCGCCATACGGCTATTAAACACACGAGGCTGCGCTTGGGCTGCAGTCGTCTGAATTGTCTCCTTTTTTTAAGGTCGGCGTGGCTGATTCCCCTTTATTCTTGTACGGCACTGGTATCGAAGACACTTTCCATTACTTTTTCATATGTCCTTTGTATGAAAATTTGAGGATTGACCTGAGTTGTAAAATCATTTCAATAGCACCGTTTACTACAGCAACAGTACTCAATCGAATCAGAATCAGAATCAGAATCAGAATCTATAGTTACAAAGCTTGTTCTCTAATTAACAATTGTACTATTTTTGCAGGTGTACACGAATTTATTGAGAAAACGGAGAGATTGTAAGTGTACGGAGTCATGTTATGAAGTTCCAATTGGGTGTATTAAGCGCCAGCCCCTCTATCTGTCATCGTCTTTTTATGTGTCTCTTCTGTATGTTTCTGTGCTGTCTTTTACGTCCTGTCTATATGTTGTCCTTTTTCTTTTGCGAGAGGGGCTAATATAGGGTTTCCCTGTTCACCAATCGTTTTCATTTGAATAAAATATGTTTAAATTAATGGAGTGCGTCAGGGAGGTATTATCTCACCTCTGCTCTTTAATTTGTACAGGAATGACCTGAATATTAAGCTTGTTAGCAGTGACGTTGGTTGTAACATCGCTGGTATTTTTATGAATAATCTCAGCTATGCTGAAGATATGGTACTTATTAGTCCTTCAGTCAAAGGTTTGCAATGCCTTTTTACAATCTGTGAAGAATATGCAATTGAGCATGATATAACATACAACACAAAGAAGACAGAATGTATCTATATGAAACCTTGTGCATCCTTGTTTGATATAGAACCTACCATCTACTTGGCTGGAACGAAGCTTAATTTTGTTAAAGAATTTAAGTATCTTGGTCGTGTTCTAACTGAAAACTTGTGTGATTATCTAGATGTGAGACGACAATACCGCTCATTGAGTGTTAGAGCGAATATGCTAAGAAGGAAATTTTACGCGTGTAGCCGTAAGACTAAGGTTCTGCTTTTTAAAACGCACTGCATGTCCTTCTATACTTTGCAACTCTGGTGTAAATATTCAAAGACTGAATTGATAAAAGTTGAAAATTAGTTTTAATAATGCTTTCAGATGGTTTCTCAGGAACCCTAAGTTCTTTAGTGCCAGTGATATGGTTGTCTCAAACAATGTTAAGACATATAGAGAAATTCAAAGGACACTTCTGTACAGTTTTGTGTGTAGAATATCAATGTCAGATTATGTGCTACTACAGACTTTGAATAATAGTGATATCTGTTGGTGCTCCCCACTTTGGTGTTTATGGACACTTATCACAATTGTAAGATTTACCAGCCCTTTTTTACCTTTTATGTAAACTTTTTAGTATATGATTATTTTGTACCTTTTTACTATGAATGGACCTGTTTTAGTGTCTGAAATAAAACATATCGTATCGCATCGTATCGTATCGTTTAAGCTGTTACCGTGCAAATGAAAAGATAATATGAATGTCGGCTGTTCCACAGCAGTAAATCTTGGTCCTCCTCCAGATACTCCAGTTCCCATTTCGTTAATAATCGCCATTTAATGAAATAAGCCCATCACGATTCAATTGACGCTTATCTATTTCACCAGTCTTTTCACATGGAACTTTATAAAGAAGTCAAAGAGCTGTACCCCTGCAATCCGGTGTTGACAAAGGAAACTTATGTCGCGATCTAAATAATGAATCATTTACAAACACAAACACACACAAAGCGCCCGGATGTAGAAACCCGAAGCACCCGCTCCACCGTGTCTGGTACGTTTTGCGCTATCACCAAAGGTTTTAGTTGCATACAGGAATGAATCATGTCAAGACAACACTACAATGGTCAAAATCTTTCCCTGGCGCAAGTTATAGGTGCACAGAACACTCATACGAAAGCCAATGGATGACGCCTGGTCTTGCCAGTAAAGAGTTAAATAACCGCTTCATGCTGAACTCAAACCGAACTCAAAGTTTCTTTTTGTTCAAAGACAGCATAGCTTGGTCACTTCATCAACATTAAATGTGGCACACGTTTGAGCTCAATAAAGGACGTCGGGACGGGGTGAGGTGAATAGCATAAGGTCTCTTCTCTATGTCTCTTCACTGGCACACATAATAACCTATTACCGTTAAGTGTCTGGGGTTTTTTTTTTACATCACCTAATAGGTACAAAATACAATGACATCTCTGCGACAGTTTTAAACATTGTTATTTTTTAAAAAATCATAATTACTTCTGATTGTCATGATTTAAAATAATTTAGATTTAATTTGATTTCTATGATAGCGTAATGTGTTGTAGTATAGTATTTCGACTGTCACAACATCAAACACAATACATGTATCATGATTATACATCTATTGGAAAATTATGTCAATAAATTTGTTGCACGATATTTCACGAGGTGCCTGCAGTTACTCAAAATCTCCATTTTGAGAGAAGAGATCCTCTCAACACTTTTATTGACAACTTTGACTAAGTTAACAACTTCCCTCCCGCGAATTAGGCGCAAATCCCGAGAAAAGTTGTTGACGTGGGTGCTTGTTATGGTCTGCGCAACTGTGGACAGGTGGGACTGGATTGAAAGGTCGTTTTACTAAGAATGTGAATGTTAATTCAGAGCATGTCGTCTTTTGTCAAAATTGGCAATAAGAAAGTTAAAATATACAACGCGAGGTTTCAGAGTGAGTCAAAGGCTTTGATCGGAGACTTGTTGGCCGAAAGTATGCCTAAGGATTTGGTTAAGCCAGACCGACATTTGAATTGTTGGTTTTGGATCACGCACGTTGGTTCCTCAACGAAAGGTCCTTTGATGACGAATTTGAATCGGGTTCCACCATTAATAGTAATCCAAATAAACAGGCATTTCTTGAAAGTATATCACACAAAAAGTTAGTTATAGATAAATGAAAACTCCTAATAGAGGGGAGCAGTGGCAATCAGGTCGTAGCGGAGTGTATTTAATCCAAAACAGTTTTTGAAAAAAAAAATCGAATGGCTCCCCCAGAGTCTCAGAGAAACTCAAGGTCTGGCATTCTTGGTGACCGTTGCCCATACCAGTATAATGCATGGTTGATTCTGTTCGGATTGACCTATCATTATTACGGTGCTGTTATTAAAATTTGTTTAACTCTTTCAAACCTATATTTTGTAGTGGATCAACAGCTGTCCTTGGCATGCCTTGGGCGCAATGCGTCAAAGAGCATCGAATAAAGCTGTTGACCTGGACAACGATATTCTATGTAACTGCAGTACAATTATATTCTAAGCAACCTAGTATGGTACTTTAATACAAGTTCTTTTTGTCAAGGAATATGAATCTAGCTCCTTGTCATAAGACAAAGCAGTTCGTGTTAAGCAGTTCGACTTAAGTCGCAGTTGGCACTGAAAGAGGTCCGGGGAGGAAAGAGCTAAAATATGGTTCTTCACGACTTCCGTTCATAAAATTTCCATCATCGGGTAAGCTATTACCATCTGGCCACATGTTAGCACACAAGGTTTTTTAATGTATAAAACGGTATAGGTATCAAGTCTTTGAAGCCAATAAACAACCATTTATCTCTGACAATGCAAGTTGTACAAGCAAGAGAATATTGTATGCTTTTAAAGGATAACTTTATATCATTTGCAACAAAACCTCCAGTGTTCACTTTGCCCAGCGACGGAGACTGGGTATAAAGAATATAGACCCATAGATGGCGAAGCAGGACAAGCCTATATTAATCACTTTCCACGGCGCAGATGTTGGCGTATACTTTCCTGTCTGTGAATCGAACATGGGCCGCAGAGGTGAAAGGTGAGTCTGATGCAGCTCCGCCAACCGTGTCAAGTATGTGGAGATAACATGAAGCGGCTCGCAGGTAACTCCTTTAGTTTAGTGTAAACATATCTATTTTCACTGGATTACCCAATAGTACAGAATATAACTAATGTAGGTGTTTTCCAGACACGGAGATGCACAAAATGATACGTGCAAGACGCAGAGGACAATACAATGTACAAACTTGTGACTATGCACCCAGGTGTGCCGTAATACAATTAAACAGCAAACTCAATATTTAAAATTCCAATCCAATCAAAAACATACATATATACACAAATAGACTTAGAAACAAGCAAATGAATCCTGAACACAGGGAGTGAGTGAAAGGGAGTTTACAGACCGACTATACAGAGAGGGTCGGAAAGGGGTTTCCCGTACTGGCGTACTGGGGCTTTTTATTTACCGTACTGGCGCACTGGATGCCCTCTTGTTTTACTCACTTCGTACTATCCAAAACTTTGAAAGATTTTTATTTTCCGTACTGCGTACTCCAGAAGAATAAATACCTGTACCAGCGTACCGCCCCTCCCCCCTTCTATAGACAGACGCAAGATGCATACTGCTGGGCGCGGCCGACGCACCCTGGCTGCATGCTCACACTGTCACTGTGGAGCCGCCAGTACGCCCAGCAGCTCGGGTGTTCCTTCCCGCCTTGTCATTGTCGACCCACCTGTGGAGTGTTGACCCATGTGTGGGAGCATTATGCATGTATTCTTACAGACCTATTGGATCAACCAATGATCTGAGGAATAAATATGCAAATGAAACACTATGCAGAACATGGTACATACGTTGAATATATAAATACAGGGCAATGGTATATGCTGATTTCGAGATACATATGGGAGAAGATGCCACTCAGTTACACAATATAAATTGGCGTGTTTCAACAATGAAATTTTGAATTGCTCTGAAAATAACTGTATTGCATTTTTCTGGAAGTTCTTCACTCCCGAATAATAATAATAATAAGATACAGCATAGTCTGTCACTTGCAACATGAATGATAAGGTTTGGATTAACACCAGGGGCTAACAAAGGTAAGCAGGAGCTTCTTCCTTTCCTGGACATATTTAGGGAAGAAGAGACAAAAGTGTTTAAAATCCTCAGTTGTGTGGGAGCAGGCACAAGTGGGCTTGTTGAATGATATTTACTTTATGGACAGCGGAATTGAGTCTAGCTCGAGAATCCTAATCATAAGTGGGTATGACAGATGCTGGTAAATCGCTGGCCATGGGAGTAGAAATCCGGAGCAATGTCGACTGCTAGCAGAGTGGCTTTGAGCTTCGACTTTACGATCTGAAAGGGAAGGGAGTTACGGATATCAGTCGGACGATTGTTCCATAGTTTGGTGGTATCAGGGAGAAAGGAATTTTCAAACCGTTTGGTTCGGTATTTGATGAAGTGAAGATTGCTGATAGGCCTATGGTGGAGCGTACGACCAGCAATGGCGGGGGCACGAGGTATAAGGTTGGATAGATAGGAAGGAGTTCAGTTAAAATACATTTTATACCAAAGGACTAATTTGAAATATTTTCGTCTACTGGCTAGTTTTGGCCAACCAAGATCATCTAAGAGCTTGTTATAAGTGTGCCTTAGTGCGTCAGTGTATATTTTAGCTGCCTCGTACTGAATCGACTCAAGTAAATCACTCAGACCTTGCCCACAATTATCAAAGATAACACAACCATATTCAAGAATTGGCCTAACCATTGAAAAATATAATCTTTCCAGTGTTTTTCTTTTTCGATATAATTTAAATTTGAATCTTTGAAGAAGTCCCACACGTTGGCTGGCTTTGTTTGTGAAGCGTGTGACATGCGCACGGCAAAAAAGATCGTTCGCCGGAGTAATTGCAAGGCGACTATGGGTGTCTTCGTCTGGTATGGCGGTACCACTTAGGAGACCAGAGGATGATGAGGTTTAATGATTTTGGCCGAGAAAATAACTGAAATAGATTTTATGGCATTAAGAACCATGCGCCATAATTTTCCCCAGTGGTAGATAATTGAAAGATCTGTGTTCAAGTGGTGTGCTGAGGCTGTACTGTTTTGAACTATCTGAAGTAGACTAGTATCGTCGGCGATAATGCGGACATCACAGGTCAAGTCATCTATAGTATCATTTATACACACAAAAAATAATAAGGGACCTAGAATTGATCCCTGAGGTACGCCGGCCTGAACGGAAAGCCAGGATGAGGTTTGCCCGTGGATAATAACACGTTGAAAGCGGTTTGAGAGGTAACTGTTTATCTACCTAAGATGCCCTTCATATAATCCCAGCTGTCGTTTGAAGACGACGTCTACATGCCAGACTTTGTCAAAGGCCTTCGAGATATCTAAGAATACCCTTCCGGTCTCCTCGAAATTTTCAAGCCCATTGTAGATATTGTGGAGAATACTTACTAGTTGGCTGGTATTTGAATCATTAGCTTTAAACCCAGCGTTCTTATCATTTAGCAGGTTGTTGCCTGTTACATATTCATAAAGAAAATTAAAGACCAGTCGCTCGAAAACTTTAGATACGTTATACCGCAGGGGAATGGGACGATAGTTACCCTTGATTTGTTTATTGGATTTCCGAAACACAGGGCATATATTAGAGCGTTTCCAAGAATCAGGAAATTGGAGGCACTAAGAGACAGGTTGAAAATTGCTGTCAAGGGCTTGGAGATGGAGTCAGCAGTATTTCATTGGAGAGTACTGCCAATATTGTCGGGGCCTGATGCAGCAGTTAATCTTAATGATAGTAAAGCTTTCCTGACACTTTCTTCATTGAGCGTGAAATCACTCATGTGTGTCTCAGTACGATAGGTAAAGTTTGCAGGGGAGGTGCATCATTATCGGCATTAGTAACACACTGACTAGCGAAGTATTAAGTATTAAAAACGTCACACTTTTCGGTAATGCTAGAGATCATATTACATTCTTCAATAATAGGAGGTATGTCTTAATGGATTTTGCATCCAATTAAGTTTCACCATTGTTTGGGATTCATATTTTTCTTATCTAATTGTGCACATAGTTTAGAAAAGTAGGAGTTTTTTGAGAATTTTATTGCGTTGAAAACCTTATTGCGTCGCTTTTGGTAATGCTGATAAAACCTGTCAA
Source organism: Hermodice carunculata (assembly GCA_964020975.1). Taxonomy (NCBI): domain Eukaryota; kingdom Metazoa; phylum Annelida; class Polychaeta; order Eunicida; family Amphinomidae; genus Hermodice; species Hermodice carunculata. The sequence continues at coordinate 33,096,141 of OZ026628.1, read as the reverse complement.
TGTTGACACAGACATCAATAGTAAAAGGGCCAGGTGTTTCAGTTAATTTCTTAAAACGTTTCCATCCACTATTACACTGACGCATTAGATTTTTAATTTCAGGTTTTATCCAAGGTTTATCCTTTTCCCGAATAGTAACTTCTTTGTATGGGATAAACTCTTTGGCAGTTTTTAGGAAAAGGTCATCTAGGTTTATCTCAGGTACATAAACCTGAAGTTGGTGATCTGCTTATCATGTGCCAGATTTGGAGAAATGGAACAGTATACAATTTTCAGTTAAATCCTAATCCTATTGAACCGTGAAATATAACCAAGAATAAAACAAAACTCGCTAGTGCTGAAACGAAGCAAACGAGTCTTATTGATTTTTACTGAAATGCCTATTTTGATATTATTTACCTTGTATGAAATTTCTTATATTGCCTTGCAATATCAACTTGCTCTCCTCAACATCTTGTTTTGATATATGAAACCGAAATTATATATTTTGCAAATGTTTCAGAGAATCAGTAGTGATATGATATATGCTGTGGCCACGATTCACTTTGATATTCAAATCAAATGTATCTTTGTGTGACTGTTCCGCAATCAATGCATAGCGCAATGTTGAAAATGCCGCTCACAGCGTGCTGGTTCAAGGCATCTTGTCGCATTTGGATTTGTAACTAACGATGATAATTGCTTCTGGCACAACCGAGCGGGCAGATTAAAGTTAAGTAAGTAAGTCATGTTGTAAAAATACTTAAGAGACCGTTTGCCCTGGTAACTCAGGGAACGGACACCTGGAACCTTGAATAATATTATGATAATGATCACCGAACAACCGTGGTTATGTTGTTTCACCGAACAACCGTGGCCTTGCAGCTATGCTGTTTCCCCAGCTCAAGCTAACCCTCCAGACAAGTTGAAATAAAATGCTGTGTTTGAGTTGACTTTTCTGCAAAATGACGGCACATGATGACCACTTATTCGATAAAATCTTTCAGCCTGGGTCGATCAATTTGTAGTAGAAAAGGGCGGCTTGAAAGTACTTATTTTTTGTTGTTCCATTCATTTTCGGGTTGGGCCTTTTTAGTAAGGTCTGTCAGGTTACCTGAACCACACATATATTTATGTTAGACCTTAGGTAGCTTGGACATTTGTTGAAACATGTTTAAAATGGATGTTCTTTGGACGTCAGTTTGATTTGTAGCCTGGGCACAGCCAGAGGCACTTGTGCTACAGTATAACTACTAGCGCTGAAACATGTTCGGATCGTACCAAAAGTTATCCCAGATACATCTTGTAAACAAAGCTTTATTGGGGGTATGGTGGGGGGGGGAGTGAAAACTAAAAGTTACTGGAAACAGAGTGTGACGTTCTGGAAAGATATAAGCTAAATTTGTCAACTTAAAATTTGTTTTTCATTACACAGACCGTCAGGCAATTAGGGAAAATATTCCCTCACCCGGCCCCCCCCCCCCCAAAAAAAAAGAGTCTGGAAGTACAGTGGTTCTCCAAAAAATACACGAAACAGAAACTTTAATCCTGACAAATAATTTCGTATCACATTTTAGGGATTAAAAATTTGGCTCAGGTCAAACGTTGATGTAACAAAAGAAAAATCTGATTTGTTTTATTGAAGAAACGGTCGCTAATCTTGATGTGTACAAGTGCAGTCACTGGGAGGCAGGCTTTTAGATCTGTCACCGGATTTTATACCATAAATTACTGATCCCTCGTTTATAACTGATGCAACCTGTACACGTGTAACTGAACTGTTTCCAGGGAGGGAAGACTGAATATTGTATGGCAAGGAGATGCTGCCTCGAGGAAGATCGTAAATAGGGTATCCATTGCATCTATATTGCACGAGTAGCCGAGTGCAAAGGGACTAATTCTTTATTTCTGTACGACTACAAAGTAACGCAATTTCATATTAACTCTTTAATAACAAATTTCGGCGAAAGTGCTCTGAATTGACATAACGATATTAGATTCATGTTGTTTGTACGCCGGTGTTTCATTTCAAATATACTCCCATGCCTACAGTTGGAGCAGAAAGGTATAGGTCGACAGCTTTACTCAGCGTGCTTTAGGTGCATTGCGCCCTTGGCGCGCCAAAGAAAGTCGTTGACTCAATCCAAAATTGGCACTCAAAAGAGTAAATCAATTCAATAAAACATCCACGAAGTCGTGGAAAGGTCAAAGAAGTGGGCACGCCCCGTTTGTTTGGATCCCATGAATGAGCGGTTCCCGGGATATCCACTTTCTACTGGGGTATGAGTCACCCATATTTGTGACACACCTCTGCTAAATCCCCAAATGTCACATGTTATTCCCTCCAAATTTGTGTTTCATTTTGTTTTTAATACGTGCGAAATTTTCTACCCATAGACTTGACATTACCTGTTGAAATGGTGGGTTTGTGACGAGACCGTGGATCCACAACTTGTCGTAACTGAATGGACAAAGACAAGTGTTCGATGTGTCCTTTAATCGATGTCCACAGTTTTTATTTTTGATAGATCTCTCAGCGGGAAATGTTGTCGGACATAGCAACCGATCAGAAGCAGTACACAAATCTGCTTTGGAAATACCCGTCAGATTGGATATGTTTCGAACACATGAATCTTTTCATAAATAAATAAATAAATAAATAAATAAATAAATAAATAAATAAATAAATAAATAAATAAATAAATAAATAAATGAATGAATGAATGAATGAATGAATGAATGAATGAATGAATGAATCAATCAATCAATCAATCAATCAATCAAACAATAGAGCTTACATTTTACATCGGGACGCTTCTAAGTGGTTTGAGCGACAAAGAGTCGGGTTGCTATTTCACTTTTTGTGTACCAACGGGCGGAAAAGGGGTTTTCCATACTGGCGTACTGGGCTTTTATATCTACCAAACAGGCATACAGAAAGCCCCTTTGTTTTTCATACTTCGTGTATGCCATTATTACTCAATGTTTTTATTTTGCGTACCTTGTTTTGGAGCAAAATTATTACTTATACCACTGTACTGGGAAGCAACCTTACCCCCTTTTACTAAATGCTCGCCCATGGTATACATATATCTTATGTCTATCCGGTATGATTTTTATTGCTGAATCATTGTACAGTGGGCTATCTTATCTTTATTGTGATGTATGTTGATGTTATTAAAGGCACTGTTCTCCTGCCCTGCACTCCCGACTCTCTTCGTCGATCTATTGTCCATGTCATTTATTCTGACCAAAAAATGGCGCCAGAAGCGAGTCGTTTCTGACAAATAAATACGTAATGGAAGTCAAGGAACAGGTTTGTTCGGAGGATATATCTCGACTGAATCTGCATTCAAAAGAGTACATAAAATAAATGTGTTGACCCATCTTCATTTTACCCTTTAAAAGTAAACGTCCTTTTCACTGGGCGGAAGGTGTTGACTATAATGTCAACCTTAATCTCATTATGCAGCCCTTCATTGTTCGTAATTGAAATTTCACAAGACCGTCTTCAGTTGACCCGGACACGACTTGTAAACACTAGCTTTGCCGTATGCCTGTACATTGAAAATTTGCTAAATGTTTGAAAACATTTCAGATAGCACTAACGAATCAATACGCGAAGTCTTCGGTGCAGCAAAGTGCCAATTAAAGGTAAGCATAGAGTCTGTACTCAATGATCTGCTGTGGAGATCATGTTAACAGAACTTCAGCACTGTTCATTTTGCTTAGAACCAGAGTGATCTGGCCATCAGATACCTAAAGTTTAAAGAGTGGTGCTTGAACTATGTATTATATACATGATGGATATGCGTTTCGGTTGATGACATCAGTTCACGGCGCTTGTCAGCCATCGGACGCAATCTTACGAGGGCGATTAAAAAAATTACGGTAGAATTTTTTAATCTGCTTAAAAATTTCATTGCGTTTGAACGGAAAAAAGTATGGTCCGTGTCTCTATGTTACAAAACGATTCATGTATATAACACAAATGTGCCAGAAAATTTATAATCCCCACCACCCCCCACCCACGATCATGAATGGCGGTAGATTAAAAAGAAATGTATAGGCTTTTTTATTTTTAAATGCACCCTTTGTGAAAGTTTGTCAGTGCCAGAATGCAAAGCCAGGGTACGATGCCCATAACACCCACTTAAACTTCATTCTAATGGGTTGATAAATCTTTTCGTCTCAAGCAACAAGAAGCAAACCTTCCTATCAAATACTTGCTCTGGAATCGAGGCCAAGCGAACCCCCCTTTTTTTTTAATCCGGAGTGGCCGTTAATACAAAGGACCACTGCAACTTTGTGAGACAACCAGCCATGGTGACCACGGCCAGAGCACCTGCCCCAGAAAAAGCTCCATGAATCATTCATCCTCAAGATTCTATGCTGCGTGTGATTGCGCAGCTATCCCCGGTGGCTTGGATTACCGTTGTATTCAATACTGGAGTATCATTGCAGGAGAAGAGCCCATACTCTTTTATCTTGTTCGAATTTAATTTAAAATCAAACTGACTCAAATCACGTGCTCCCAACTGGATTGAAAATATGATTTACCAGTGTAAGTGAGTACCATCTACTGAAAAAAGAAAGGTTAAGTCACCTTTACTGCAACAAAACGAGTACCGCTTGTTTCGGATGGTCCAAATCACGTACATGGGTTTGTACACAAGTGTACTTCTCGTAAAAAAAGGTTCAGTTTAAACTTCTTTCTGACTACTAATATCAGAGCATATACTGTGCTTATTTCATACCCGAGGTCCATGGAATTTATTTTGTAGTCTTTTTTTTTTTTTTAGAATCATATCGGTTCAATTACAATTGCCCTGCAAAATCAATACCACCTGAGGTGAAAATTGTCGCTGTTACAGTTTTCATATATTTATTCAAAACACCATAGACCAATTCACGGAATCTTTTTAAAACAAACCTATTTATATACTAGCCTATGTATCCCCAAGCATAATTCGATTGGGGATACTTGCATTCGTGCATAAGTATTTCAGCCAATACTGATGCGTAAATTCTATTGGTTGTGCCGTGTCACGTTGTTTCATTGGTGGACACATGAGGTGGGCTGATGGAATCTTACTTGTGATTGGCGTAATAGTGTTACTTTGCTTCCTGACTGGAAAGTCAACAGCAAATTCGAGGCCACTCTCGGCAGACCGATAAAATATTTTACCCCATTGGCTGATTAATAGGTCGAGCTTGGTCACAGAATTGACTAAATTTACAAGGGGACTGCTAAACTACAAATCTGTCTGCTATGTTGGTTGTGAGGGTAGTTCTCCCCGTGGTCAGCAGATGGCTTTTATCCAGATGAGACCTGGCCAAAATTTCAGATCTATAATAAAAAAAATAATAAAATAAACAAATAAATGATAAAATAAAAATAATAAAAAAATAAATAAACAAATAAATAAATAAATAAATAAATAAATAAATAAATAAATAAATAAATAAATAAATAAATAAATAAATAAATAAATAAATAAATAAATAAATAAATAAATAAAAATGAACCAAAAATAAAAACATTCCGACCTGTAGCAGGTCAAGCTGATTGATATCATGGCGAAAAGTTAAAGTTTTTGTGTGCTTTAAAAGGTTACTTCACATGTCAAATATATGATATATTGAGAGAGAGAGAGAGAGAGAGAGAGAGAGAGAGAGAGAGAGAGAGAGAGAGAGAGAGAGAGAGAGAGAGAGAGAGAGAGAAGAGAGAGAGAGAGAGAGAGAGAGAGAGAGAGAGAGAGAGAGAGAGAGAGAGAGAGAGAGAGAGAGAGAGAGAGAGAGAGAGAGAGAGAGAGAGAGAGAGAGAGAGAGAGAGAGAGAGAGAGAGAGAGAATGCAAGTGGAAAAATATACAGGATTAATACCACACAGACTCAATGAGCAAATATTCCTCGCTGCAACAACATGGCTTTAAATCTGTTCCAGTAAAAATGCCTGAACATATGGTTGCTTGCAACAGGACGCTCGAGGAGGGATTCGTGTCAGCGCACCGGGTACAAATTAAGGTACCGTATAGTCATATAACGGTCTATTGGTTAAACGCACCTTCATAAATATAGCTTTTCAGGTCGGTGTGACAACTGATGGAAAAATTAGTGCTTGGGGAGATAGTTTTTAGTGGGTTATCCCAGTACAAGCCTTTTCCTCAGTCAGTGGAAATTTATTATTCTTCCGTGAGGTTGTCGCGCATGTAAGGCAGGAAAGTGGAGTGAATGATGTTTTTCTCTTCATATTGTGTCAGGGTAAAAGACAAGGGTTGTCCATAAGTGTTCTGCTTACTTTCACAGAGTGTCGAAATCACACTCACTTGGGAACACACAGAAAAGGGAAAGCTAGGGTTACTCTCGTAGAAATATGTAGGTAATGAATGTCCTTCGGCAATCTGTCCTGAAAGAAAAAAGGTATATTCCAGACACACTGAAGTGCTAAAAGAGGCAAATAAAACAAAAACAAAACCAAAAAAAAAAAAAAAAAAAAAAAGAAAAAGAAAAAAGAAAGAAAACAGCAAAAGCACAACAAAAATCTCTTCAAGTAAAAAAGTCATTGACAGGAGAATGGTTTTCCTGCCACACAACGTAACTATTCGTTGACGGTTCTGCACATCGGCACGTACATTCCCACAAATCTCGCTTTCAACTTGCAACTTATGAGCTTGTGTTTTTAAACAAAAGAATTACCCATATACTTATACATAAGTCCATTACTCTTTCCATTTAAATGTTTTAACTCCTTGCCACTCCTAATAACACTATATCTATTGTTCTTCAATGTGTTGAGTTCTGATTAGCTGGCAAAAATATTTTTTATAAGAGTTCTAATCTTAACATGTTTCAACATTCAATAAAGGTTGAAAACCAAACCGATGGACAGTGACAGATAATTTCGATGTTTTTCCTTCATTATATTTTATCCTTATGTTACACTTTAACCGAAATGAACCTACTATTTTGAACTAAGGTATCAGAGAAGGAAAACAGAAAATTTTCCCGGCCAACGAACTCGTCACATAATTTGTCCTTTCTTCTGTTTATCATAAAATATTTTTTAAAATGTGAAAATGTATGCGGTCCTGTAAACAAGAAACTTTCTTACATGTCTCCGGAAGATTTGTTGGCACCAGTTGTTGACTTTCAAACTTCTAATCCTAAAGAGTGACCAAAGTGTAAGAAATCATGTAAGTATGAGTAAGCCTGAATATATATATATATATATATATATATATATATATATATATATATATATATATATATATATATATATATATAAAACAAGCCTAAAGCACAAATATGATTTTATTTGGCACTCAAAGGTTGAAATTTTCCATTGGCATTTGACCAAACCGTATTTGGTTGAACGACATGTGTTACGATTTCTCATTACAGCCAGTGTTGTGGGACAACAACCGACAGATCGGTAAAAGTCTGTCGTTTCTAGCCCTCTGGTGACGCGTGTAACGTAAATTGTTTGGTTATGTTTGTGAGGAAAAGACGTTGATAGGTCATGGTTGTGAAAAAGATAGCTGTGTGTATATCCAACTACTTCAATATTTTTACGTTGAATTTTGAAATATCTGCAAAGAAATGATCAAATGAGACTTATCACACACCCAGTTTATTGTCGAGACAGATTTTACAGCTAAGGCAGTTTGGGGACTGACATATCTGACCGCTCTTCATATTCTTCACGTCACAGTTGTCACAAGTTCATGCTGGGAGATAGGCACATACACATTTATTTTTCTACTTGACGCTTCATGTATTAATCAAAATAATCAACTGAAACGTTGTTGTTGTAGTTCAAGAATGGTGCTTTTATATCACCTCATGGACACTAGGTACCTTTCACGCGGTAGAGAAATTCGCTAGTATTACACTTAAAGGTGGCGGTAGTGAGCAAACTTGTATGTCTAACTGAAACTAATTTTGCTACAAGTTTGGTAAGATTGCGTACAAAAAACGGTTCAAAGTCTGGTTAGTTTTCAAAAATTGACCTAGAGAGGGTCATGAAGTTTTGAAAACGCAAAATGATAAATTTACGAGGTTAGTCCTTCAACAGTGCCTGACCAAATAAAACAGATAAAAACCTCTCCGACCACGATTCCCTTTTTAACAAACTACATGGTGGCCAACTCCATTTTACTTGCTTGTCGAAATACTCAGTGTCAACCAAAACCTGTTCCGTAATATTTCTCAGAAATGGACTGTAATCATGCTATATGGATAGAGTGCACCAAGGAAGACAGTTAATTAATGACATGTTATTCTGGTTGAAAAGCAAACAAACAAAAAACACTTACGACTATCAAACCCGATACTTTTCAGTAATTTTTAATGGAAAAAAGTCACATGTCGATGCATTCGCGTCAGGTATCTCATTGTTGAATCTAGATATCATCGCCAGCAGTTTGATTACCCAGTATTACAACGGACAGTTACATTTTTAAAAATTTTGAATGGATGGCAGGTAATTTTTCGTCACAGAATGTTTCTTTAATTTGCGCCCCTACGTTGGTTTGAGACACTTATAGAAATTTCTCGAAACAAAGTTCGTCCCTTTCTGTAAAGTGCATTCAAGCCAAATCAACGAGGGTAAACGCTTGCTGTGTGTTCACTGTAAAAGAGCTTCAGAAATTAATAAAATCCACAATGCACCAGATAGACACATAACCTCCCCCCCCCCTAAAAAAAATGACTCTAACATGGGTACCCAACCAACATTGGAGCACATTGCATAAGGAATACGTGATTTCAGTTGATCGTTCCTTTTTTAAGTTTGGATCACCATGTTTTAAAGCAACATTGCAGCGAAGAAAGCTGTTGACCAAGACAAGTAAGTGAGAGATCCTGACTCTGGTTTGGTTGCTATTTTCTCAAAACTGGCAATGTGTTGGAATAGATATCAGAAGTACACGTCGAGTGAGACGTCGTCTAGGCATTTGAAAGTTCGTTGTTGTGGTAGAACGGTTTATCCTAAGCAATGCACCCAAAGTGTGTAAAGAGGAAAGCTGTTGACCTTGGCGATTATATTCTATATAACTACAGGCATCCCGGTACTTAATTGAAGGTGTTTTACAGGAAAAATGAATCTGGCACCCTCATTTTAATTCAGAGCACTCTGGGTGAAGTTGTTCGGTTTTAGTCGCAATTGGAACTGCAAGAATTAAATACCTCGGCAATTTGGGGCGCGATTTGTATCCTACAATGACCCGCTACGAAAAAGTTAATATGAGCCACAGAAACATAAAAACTTAATGTTACAAAATTAAATGTCATGCATATATATTTTTAGCTATTGTCTACCTACATTTGTTTATAAAATTTGACCTTGAAATAAACTTGATGTCCCTTAAAAAAAATATCACGATAAAGTACATCACTGGATTCAAGATTTGTCATAGTTATATTGCATTATGATCGAATGCAAATAACATGAACTTTCACTACTACCCTCGTCCTGTGACATTCAAATAATCTTGACCTGTTTCACGAGATAAACAAAAAAGTGTTTTTGTTTACTTGATTAACCTAGGTCAACAGCCCTTTCATTTCTGTAATGTAGCGGATCTAACATAAGCTAAACCGTACAGACAACAAATGGGCGGAACAAATATGCAGCATGTGCATGCATGCTGTTGTTGCGATGTTTGAAAAAAGTTTGGCCTCGAATATGGATGGATGAATGTAGAGAACTAGAAAGGCAGTCTTGACGGGTACATCATTACATACATGGTTGCCCCTTGGGCGAGAAAGAGTAAGTAATGACAAACTTTGTTCAAAATTTTGCAACGCATTGCATATTTAACAATGACCATTGAAAGCATTGAAAGGTCTTTTTTCTTCCTCTCTCCTTCTGTCTTTGTTTTCTTCCTATCGCCCTCTTCTCCCCTCTCTTTCTCTCTCTATCTATCTGTCTGTCTCTCTCCTGAGTACTGCTTTGTTATTTTTTTAGTTTCTTGGGCTTTTTTTTTTACTTGTCTGAAACGATACCTCTTGGTGTTTCAGTACAACACTGATCTTGTGGCAATATACTAACATAAAAGGAAAACATCTGTTGAAAAAATATGATGCACTATAAAATATAAACATTGACTTCAGACCCCTAAGTAATACAGAAGACCGAAAGCACTGCCCAATGTTTGTTTACATTGCAAAACTTGCAGATCTGAATCCGATCATACCACCATACCTCCGCGTAAGTGAACTGTGACGTAATGCAAACTTGTGGATGTCTGGTTGGTCTGAAGTCATATAACAGACATCTTAACACCTGAAGAATCTGGACGATAAAATTATGGAGAAATGAAAATGCCGAAAAGGGTTCAAGTTAAGATCACAAAAATTGTGTGGCCATGACCAAAACATGACCTCGCATGTCCGCCCTTTCAACACACCCTTTTGCGTGACAATTTGAATGTCCACGGGGGTCGTGTATTGTGGTCGCCCACAGTAGCGCGCAGGAGCTAATTCTTCACGATTCCGGTCTGACATTTCGCATAATACGTACTTCAACAAATGACCAATTGGCATCAAAACACGAAAAACTCACCCAACCGCAAAAGCTCCAACTAGCTGATGAATCTGCCCATCGACGGTATGATTTTCTCCTGGTTTTAAATTCAACAGGTGCGAAAATGTTGTTCTCCGCGATCCAAAGTAAACTCCGTGCGCCAGTATGCTTGTACCCCAGAAAGTGACCATGGGCGAGCAGGCTTTGTGGATTGCATTATTTAGTTAAATATAGCCGGGCGGTTCAGTTCGGGGGAATAATAGGTCTGTGATGTAAGAGAGAAAATCCTGGGAGTTGTTCTTTATTGGTAGGCCAAAGTAACAATGGCAGCTCAATGGTCAGGCTCACGGACACGATCGGGCATACAAGTTTCACGTTTTATCGTTATGTAAAACTCATTCCAGTGAAATCAGAAGTCAAGCAAAGGAAATTGGGGGGACACCTGGGTATGATTGCATATGTAATGATTCATAGGGTAAATGAGAAACCTTTATTCTGGAAAATTAACCCTCTCAGTACTAAATCAGCGAATGAATCAACAGCATTCCTCGACAGGCTGCACCCGAAGCAATACGAGGAAAGTTGTTGACCTGGGTCGTTTTTCTTCTATGTGGACACTCTGACATTTTGTTATTTACACAGAAAGTCGTTTTGTCAGGCGATTTGGTCCGAACATTAGGGATCTCTATAACAATTCGAACAAGTACAGCTCTGATTGCGATCAGCGCCGAGAGAACGAAGATTATCAGTATGACCTGTGCTGGGCAACAGTGACAGTGGTTGTATTCATGCGGTTTGTTCAGTTTGGGCTGGCGGACATGATATTTCAATCAGTCGTGGTGTTAGTTTTTGCAGTATGCGCTATCGACTGCCATGCTTTTGCAGAATAGAATACCGCTGTTTACCTATGGATATCCCTGCCCCCCCCCCCCCAAAAAAAGAAGGCCACAGACCACAGTTATAAATCCTTCTATTTTTCAAATTCGCATTTGCAGTCAAAAAAATCAGCATTTTGTTATTTCAAAATTTCGTTAACGGCATTTAACAGATAAAAATGCCAGGAAAACATGGATGTACTTTTGTCATATAATTCCCGGCTTGTTAATTTGTGATAATTGAAATACGAAACAACAACTGGGTGTCAGCTTTATACAGGTGTATGAACTGTGTTCTGGGCGGGATAACATTATTTCCTTCCTCGCCAAAAAGTTCCCACCTGGCCTGGAAGACAGGGCAACCTATATGACCACCAATGAAGCAACTCTGTGATGCAGCAAACCTTCCTCAGCTAACTTTATTTAAACAGAAGCTACAGCATGCTGAAAACATAGTATTTTCACAATTACAGACTATCTCCGTTGGGATGCTCAACCAGCCAATCACAATTGTGGTCTGTAACCAGAACAATCTGTAACATCAGACGAACTCCAAAACAGGAACAAAAAGTTTTTTCTTCTATTTTCCTATGTAATCTTTGGCGCGTATAGGTATTTTGCAAAGCTGCTGCCAAAGACGACCTGGTGCAAATTGTTCTTGCCTAAACAAAAGCTGAATTCCCTTGAGACTACAAGCTCGCGACAGGACTTGTTTGAGTTTCTTCACGGACGTACCTGATGGTAAGTCACCGTGGCTAAACATATCAAGCGGGGTACCATGAGCTAGACATTATGGTCTCTCTTATTTTGATTTATGTAACTAAATGGGGAAAAAGTTCTCCTTAATCCATTCCTGTTTACAATAACGCAGACTCAACAGATTTACTTGGCGCCAAAATGAGACCAAAATAGTTAAATAACAGAGTTAAAAAATAATAAGCAGATTATAATTTAGATCCGGTTGCTTAGAAGTGATTTCAGCGAGAAAGGATAAGAAAAAATATGTTTAGAAACAATGGGCAAAACAGTCCACAGGCATATCTGGACCCAAATGTGCTAATCCATATAAAAATCTGTGGCTAGTGTCATCAATGGCTGGTAAAATTGCAGTTGACCAACGACCCGTCAGAGCAGGCTCTTACCTTTCTAGACTTTATAGTGACACATTGACAGAGAAGGCCCGACATCTTTGAAGGCATGTGTACATTCGAATGAAGCAAAGCGACAAAACGCAGAAGTCCACTTTACCCACAGGAGCCGTTGGCATATGTCACATAGTAATCGACAATTTGGCCTATATTCACGATTATGTGATCATGGTTTAAGTGCTCTAGTTCACAAATGGATTTACCTCGAAGGGCCTTCATGAATAAAGTCCATGGCAAAGTATTGTGCGGACACATGGGGAGTCTATGATTCATTGTCCATGTGTGGATGCTTATAAAACCCAACGGTCCGTAGCCAATATCAAGCGAGATGAGGGCGACTGTTGTATACATGTATTTCAGACATATTTAATTTCCGTTCGTATACATTGAAATCTACACATAGAAAAGGGAACCCATTGTTGTTGAAAAATAAGTGAGAGAAAGAAAGAGACAGAGAGAGACAGAAATAGAGAGAGAGAGAGAGAGACAGACAGACAGACAGACACAGAATGTTCTATCATTGTTCTCAGTTAGACTACCCAATAAGTAATGGCTGAAACATATTTTCACATTTTATTTCTGATGTATTTGGGAAAGTGTTATGCTCTCAATTAACTCCATTTCCGTACATAATAGTTGGTCAAAAATGGCAAGTCACTGGCACAAAAGATACAGTTAAAGACTTTTATTATATACGCCAAATCAAGGACTCTTGTTTGCACATAGACTCATACAACTGTCCGGACTTTCCTTATGAGAAGGAAATGTTTCCATCACAACAAATTTGTCTGTCTGACTATATATGTAGACTGATGCTTAAATGGTCATAAAATTGGTGAAAATTGATGGAAAGGGGAGAGAAAACGGGAAAGATACTGAGATAGGTACATACAAATGCGCATGAGTGTAGCCCCGCATATCCATGACGTTACACCAATAAAAACAACAAGTAATCAACAGGGCTTCAGATTGGTTCTCCTCAATCCCAAACAATACCCACCAGCCTCACACACATCGAATGGACAGGCCGAAAAAAATCATTACAGATATGATAATTCTCCCACAAATCGAATTGCTTTATAAAATCTATGTAGGGGAAGGAAGTAAATGCTTCTTTTATTTTATTTTTGTTTATTTTTTTTCACCTGATGGCCACCGGAAGTTGTATTTTGTATATAAAATTTGACTATGACGGTATAAGAGTGACTTTGAGAAACATAAAATATCAAATGAGATAAGTGTGTATAATTTGAAATATTCTGCCTGCATGGATTGTAAAATCCTTCCCAACTCAGCCTACTAAAATATGCTTAACCAATGAACAATTTCACCTCTATAGGTGTTATGTTCATGCTACCATTGGAGCTTTTGATATATGCAACCATTCAAGAAACGCACATCCCGCGGTACTTGGCGGGGAAAAAGGCAATGTGCTCTGAATCAGTACAACGCCGCTGGATTCATATTGTTTTCAACCCGACCCTTCACTCAAGTACCAGCGTGCCTGCTATTGGGGACACCATAAGATTGGTCCGGGTCAACAGCTTTCCTCACTGTGTCAAAATCCGAGAAAAGCTGTTGAAACGGTCGAAAGTAGCCACTGAAAGAGGTATTCATTCTGAAGATGCACATATTAACAATTCCATTCTGGTTCTCAGCCGCTCATCTCGTGCATATGCGACCTGCAAAGGTCGGGTGGCTGGTTTTGTATTATGTTTCCTGTCTTAACTGTCCCGTGTAATTCATATTGCTGTGGTCGGTGTCTGAGAAACACTGCAGCTATATAGCCGCTGAGTATATTTGCATTCTCAATTCTTGAAAATATTTACAGGTCACAGAAAGGTTCTAAACCTATTTCATTCAGTTGTTAAGTTGCTTTCTTGAAACGGTATAGGCTTGTTTAATGGTGACGGAAGACTTCAAAGCTAAGTTTGTTCATATGGGTCAATGCTGTATCACAAATAGACAGATCACTAAATGATTGAAGCTACTTCAGAGAACGATACTCTGAAGGAATCAATGGTAAAGCTTTCTGTTTACAATAGTACCATTTTCCCAAAAAAAATATATAAAGCTTTTGCGTGTCATAATCCTGCAACATGCCACCAGATAACCAGAAAGAAAAGTTTCCTGTTACAACATTTCTCATCGAACTTTATAACTAAGCGTTTCAGTGTTTCATTACTAAAAAGGATATGAGGATAAGATGAAACAAATTGTATTGACTGCACCATTTCAACATCTATATGCAGCACAAAATGTCAGCCGCCAACAAAAATACATTGAACTAGGAAAGATGATTTGTTGCATAGCAAATCAGTGTGTGTGTCTTCAAAGCATATTGGTATGGCAATGTACAACTATTCCACAAAACAGGAGTAGAAGTTGGAATGGCATCTCTATCTATTATAGCTTTGAAGTTATTCAAGATTTAAAATTTCTAATGGTGCTTTTTTACATAATTTAAATTGCTACAACTTTTATTTTTAATTCATTAGGTGCGCAATGGTCAACAATCCCCTGGTAGAAGTTGGAATGACATCTCTATTATACTGTTGAAGATATTCAAGATTGAAAATTTCAAATTCAGAAAGAGAGAAAGAAAGAAAGAAAGAAAGAAAGAAAGAAAGAAAGAAAGAAAGAAAGAAAGAAAGAAAGAAAGAAAGAAAGAAAAGTGTGTGTTGACACACACACACTTTAATGATAGACTGCATGAGCAGGGATCTTGAGCATTTCCTGGACTGTGTAATTGTATATAAATAATGTAGCCCAATATGTTTTCTTTAAGAGCCACTGAACTGACTGGTGTCTAGAAAGAAAACTTTAACTTATAATTAAATTACCAAACAGACATAGCTATTCAATCAATGCAGCCAATGTTTAAATGACAAAATTAACTCATTCAGTGATGAACCCAAAGGATATGCTCTTTGCTAATTCTTTCAAATTTGCATTGCTATACAATGTGTGAAACAAATAAAAAAGTTTAGAATTTTACAAATCATGAGCAGATATTATATTCTATTATGATTGTCAGAAATTTTAAATCAGACCACTCTAATTTAAAAGATAAGAATACTCAGTATATCCCTTTGATGCAAATTTTACTGACAGTAAATGAAGACTTCTGTCCTGAATGAGCCAAGGGGTGCCTCATTTTCAAAGGGTCATTTTGATGTCACATCTTGTAAAATATATACCAGGATTATGGCTTGTTTGCAGTTTACTTGAGATGTGACACCCCTGTAAAAATTTAGCAACGCATTTGTTACCCCTAACTATATATATGGAACATTTTGAAATCCCTGCCAGTGCCTGATGAGACCTAGACAGGTCGAAACGCGTGGCACAGTTTCCAGTTGCCTCTTCTTGGCTACTTGCTTTGTCTAAATCACCCCTGTAAAAATGTCCCACAGGTCTTACGATGTTGATAAAGGCTCGGGATTATGAGTGAAATCTATTGGGGTAATAAAATACACATAAACTTAAGAAGGAAAGGGTAGGGTATTTTGATGTGGTTACACTTGCCAGGACTTTGGAATATGCTGGCCATTTGATACCAATCATTCACTGTCACTGGTCATGTGTGTTTGGTGGGGTGGCAGACACATAGTAGGGCCAGCTCCACAGTAAAATGGTGTCCCTTTAGCCGGATTATTTGTAAAAAATACAATTATTTGAGGCTACAAAGGTGAAAATAAAACCCATATAAATGTCTACAGCAGCACCCATGCGGACCTGTTGATAAACACCACTAATTATAGCAGCGGGGTTGAGTGGCAGGGCAAAGAGGTCAGTGATAGGCTGTTTGGCCCACCACCACTGTGGTCACAACTAATGAGACGGCCCCCAGAGCTCAAGTTGGAATGCACTGTATAGTATATAACATATTGAAGATTTGAAACTTTAATTAGCCCTCATTTGCATAATTTTGAAAAGCATGACCTCTCATTATAAAAAGGCCGGACTTTATCAATAGAAGTATAATTGTACCAAGTTTGGAGTTTCTACGTGTTATACTTTTCAAATGAAATGTCGGACAAATTTGCGTGTAAAGAAAGAAAGAAAGAAAGAAAGAAAGAAAGAAAGAAAGAAAGAAAGAAAGAAAGAAAGAAGAAAGAAAGAAAGAAAGAATTCCTAGAAAAACAGAAAAGTGTGTGCTGACACACACACTTTAAATATATTTTTTAAAAAATCAAGATACTAAAGACGCCCAGCAGAACAACATCAGCAAGTACTAATATAATAGTGTTTATATGATAATCAGGCATATACGTAAATCAGGATGCATCACGCAACGGCGAGCAATATGTTCACAACAAACCATCAACACTATTTCAGTATTTCTTACTTATCATTCATTGTTTTATGAAAGCACAATTATTCTGTTTTATATCCCAAACAATATAAAGCACTTTATCGTAAAAAGTAAGGTTGTTTTTCTTTGTTTGCTTTTTCTTTGCGCCTGCAGACAAAAAGTAACTTCGTGCTGTCGGCCATGTGATCTGCAAGTGTAAAAAGAAAGATCTTTTCATAATGACAGCGAGAAGAACATAAGATTAACAACAACGAGTTTTCCATTTACTTCTTACAACACATTTCTGTCGCTTCCTCTCATAAGGGAGCTGTTATATATATATATATATATATATATATATATATATATATATATATATATATATATATATATATATATATATATATATTTCGGGTATTGATAATATGAAAGCGCTGCAGACATTTTTTCTTGGGGGGGGAGAGATTAAGAAAAATATGTCAGGTGCAATGTAAACATTGACAAACTCTCATTTAACATGGTGTATCATCATTCTCTGCTGCACCCAGGTACTACCAAGAACAATAATGAGAAAAGTTAAATAATCAAAGGAGTTGAGATGAACGTTTAATGTGAAAGTATAATAGCAGATTTATCTGTCAATGAGATTAAATCTATGTGATGTTATATCAACTGTCTCGCCATGGAATTAATGTCACCATGCAAACAGCCCCATCTGTTTCTTGCATTATATTTACGTATCATCTAAGTAAGCGACATGATCTCTACGCAAATAGATATAAAGTATTTGGCGAAAATAACCTGTTCGTTATACAATATTGAAAAATATAGTGCGATCATGTGATCGACCAAAATAAACACATCTTAATCAAGATAATCTAAAACGTTGCAGTAATAATGTGTTTACTTTCCCAGGTATAATCAACCATTGCAAATTCTCGGCACAGTGTATTAGATGGTTACGTAATCAGCTGAATCAGGCACTTTTGTTGTAGGTTTTTACATTCGATTTCCATTTTCCTGCCTCGCTACTTTATCTATTTCTATTTTTCCCATCAAGTCTATATTTTTTGCCACAGAAGTTACAATTTTATCACACAAAACGTCCGTCAAATGGGTCACTTGCATCCGCCTGTGGGTAATTTTTTTTTTTAATAGCAAACATAGAAAAGAGTAATCCAAACACTGACCGGTCAGCAATGCCCCACAGCTCTCTTGAAAAAGTTTAACCTTACAGTAGAGCGTCCCAGGAAAACGGATTTTTTTGCATGCAAATGCCATAGATGGAAAGTACTCGGTTTACTGTTCAAGTTCAATGAAGCACCAAACCATATTTAGTGGGCGACTCAAGTCGTTTATAGTACACGTGGTTGAATAATTTTCGCACGTACAGCTTACAATATCACAGCAGAACTCATGGACTGGGGTATATATTTTCGTAATTTTCGTGGAGAGAGCTCGATTATAAAAACCGAGTAGCTAGATGGGCTGGAAGGTTGTACTTGTATCGACATGTTCACTATAAGGTGTTCAAGTAATCACAAACATATGACCCTATTTGACTTTCGGTTCATAGGTCACGCACAAAAGATGGAAAAGGTCATTACGTCACATTCTGTGCCTACGTCGACTTTTCTATATTGTCATGCCGTCTCCTGTGTCGCATTCCTGAATTTCAGCAGCAATGCGCAAGGCTTTTTTTTTAAGAATGGAATTTTGAGCAGAAAATCCTTACTGGTGAAATAGCTACACTGGATAAGGTTCCTCAGTAAACTCATTGTGTGCAAATCAAAGTGACCAAAGCCTGTCGCTCTGGCTGTCACTCAACGCTCCGCAGTAAAAACCCAAACAAACATTCGCTTGCGGCCTCCATTTTGCTCTGAATAATGCCAGATTCGAGGAAAATATTAGAGAGCAAGACGTATGAGGCTGGCCGTCATTGTTGACCGGGTGACAGAGAGAAAACAAGGCAATAACACAGGGTCTGTTTCTTGTATTCGAATGGTTGCCTGCTGAACATACGCTTCTGTGTCCCCGAATTTTGATATACGGGGAAAACAGCAAGTCAAAGCGAGGAATACAAATTCAGCAGATTGGCTGGAACTGACTCTCTGTTTCCTTCTGTCGGAGGAGCCAATCAAATTGCAGAAAATAATTGAAAATGCCCACAAAAATTTCAAATGTTCACGTAACTTCAATTTCCGGGCACTATATGACGATGGGAGATAGGTAAAGAGAAACAATATGCTAAACCTCAATATTAAATATGGAAAGGAGTTTTCTGTTTATGATCATTTGATGCTTCAAAAATCAAGTTAAGATAGAAAAAAAACCTCAGATAGGACAATTGTTTCAATCGTTCAGTGTGAAGAGCGTCGTACACTATAGCCCTATAGCCTGATGGCCTACCGAGCGTTTGTGTTGAATGAAACCATGTCCATTGCAATCTTGTAAAATTGTTCCCATCTTTAACCTTTCTAACCTTTAGACGGACCCATTGGTTGATCTATGAGTTTTTAACCATTTTTTTTTTATTTATTTATTTTAGGAATGGGGATTTGGTGCAGTTGGTATGTGCGTTTCCCATTTTCGGCTAAGTGATTGGTGCCGAACGTTGCTGGCTCGAGTTCCGGCCGTACCGTGATCACACAAAACATGACCAGTTGCACAGCCCACACAGCTTGCTTTGTTTCTGTGCCTGGACTTGCCTACTTCAAAGCTTGGTCTTGAATGAAATGTTGGTCCTTTGTGTGTTCTAATTCCTGGCGATCACTGTCGTGGGAGTAAGTACCGAACCAACATAACGGCAAGTGGGTGAACAGATCGAATATGAGCCCTATTCGTTGCTAGCACAAACGTGAAGACTAATCATTTGCGATAAGCTCTTAATGAGCCCTTGATTGTGAAGTATTTTTCATGCTTAAAGAACATTTACAGATAGTACATGATTTCTTAAGTGGTACATGTGGACCGAAGTGCAAAGAAAGTATGTATTTTGTTTAAAAATAATTTATAACAGTTAGTGTCACAAAGTGCAGCTTTGAGGCCTGCGCAAACTGCTCCAACGCTCAAGCGTATTGTGTGGAAATAAGGAACTATATAATGTAGTTTTTAAATTTTGACAGTTTATGTTCATACTATCCAGTTTCTCTTTCTTTCTTTCTTTCTTTCTTTCTTTCTTTCTTTCTTTCTTTCTTTCTTTCTTTCTTTCTTTCTTCTCTCTTTCTTTCTTTCTCTCTTTCTTTCTTTCTGTTTCATGGACTCCAATTAAAGGCCGAAGGAACAAATTGTTATCCATTCGGTGAAACAGTCTATTATATTTATGATTTTCTTCCCTCTATTTGAAGGGACCCGAGCGATAAATTGATGTATGATAATAAATTAGCATATTTCGTTAAAAAAAAATTTGGATTGCCAATAAAATCTTAACAATTATGTCACTGGTAAAACATTAACGAAAATAATGCAGTCGTTAGATTTAGCAAAATCGCTTCTTTTATTTTGGTTTAAACATTTTTAAGTTCAAAAGCAATTAGGAAGTATACAGGCGAAGTCTATATGAACATCTCTTGCGGATAATAATAATAATAATAATAATAATAATAATAATAATAATAATAATAATAATAATAACAATAACAATAACAATAACAATAACAATAATAATAATAATAATAATAATAATAATAATAACAATAACAACAACAAAGTGATTTTTTCTGGATGGCTAACTAAAATAATTTATACAAGTGTCATTATCATGGCGGATGCAAAGGTTTCTTGCCTAGCAACTGATGGAACCCGAGCAGCTATGCAGTCAATGTATTTAAATGTGAATACCTCATATTATCACCGGTTTATGGCAACAAAATTCCAGAAGCGTTTAGGTGGACGGACTTCTGTCAATAACGGCATCGTTAATTTTGAATTTTGAGCAGGTGTATGGTCTGTAAAGTAATGTTTTCATGTATTAATGTTTTCATGTGTAAATGAAGCATGAAAAAATATCTCGGTATGAAGAACACTTTGTTGTACAGATATTTGTGGATATTAAAAAGGCAATGGAACATTTCTTCGTATCCTAGGGCAGAGATAGACATCATTGTATTAACCGTTTTTTTCTTATACATCAGAGTTTAAGTCAATACATCCTGTTCTTAATTTGGCTAGTGTAATGTTATATTTTCTGACGTCCGCATGAAAAGTTCATGTGGTCTTTCTTTATTGCCTGTTAGGTTGCATTTTGGACTCTTGCAGCAATTGGCTTTCCATCACTCGGACAAGCAAGTTGTTCCGAGGTCACATAGCTGACAGAAAGATTGATTCGAAGTAGAGGCTTGTGGGCATTTATATGTGTATATATGAATCATATGCATCAGTACCGGGTTCCATATCTTACTCGACCTTCCCTCACATTCCTCACACTTGAGTCGTGCCAACATAGACTCCCTCCAATTTCTCAAAGTGTTGAGTTTACGACACCCGTTTTAGGCCTTCTATATTAATAACGGATTATACATGCTTGAAAATATAGATCCTCATTTGATTGTTTCCGGTCAAAGAAAGAGCATACTGGTCCCTAGTCGGCCCCCATTTAGAGTGTGCCTCATCTGTTTGGGATCCGTACAAACAACAAAAAATTGATTTAGTAAAGTTCAAAGAACAGTCTCAAGGTTTGTCCCTCATGATTATAATAGTCTACCCTCATGATTATAAAAGTCTAAGCACACAGTTGATGGAGAAACTTGGTTGGCAATCCCTCCAGTCTTGCAGACGAGACTCCAGGCTCTCGATGTTCTGCAAAATTCAGGACCATCTTGTAGAACAAGACTCCTCTCAGTTACTTCGCAATGACCGCTCCTGCCGCCCGCTTAAGTTAGAGTACACACAACTGTTCAGAAAGATGTTAACAAATTTCATATTACCCTTGGTCTATGGTTCAACGGACTAAACTGCCGCCCCAAATTGTACACTCGCCAAATTTAGACTTATTCAAATCACGCTTAACAGACCTTGATTTAGCGGTACAGGATATGGCCCAGCACCGCTATTACCAAATTTTCTGTGCCTCCCCCCTCGCACCCGCACTCCCCCTTCGCGTAGCACCATTTAGATGCTCCTGCAAAGCAACAGACAGAAACAGTTTTCTAGCATTGGTTCAACAATTCAAAATAGGTAGAAATTTTGAGTGTTCGCTTATAAAGAGTTTTTCGTGAGAGTCCAAGTGCAACTCATTGTTTTTTTTTCTGAATTCAATACGGTGACGGACTTGTCAGTTTCTAAGTTAAACACATGAACCTGCATGATGAAATATATTCAGTAACAAAAAGAGAAAGAGAATATATATATATATATATATATATATATATATATATATATATATATATATATATATATATATATATATATATATATATATATATATATAGCAATAGCAATATATTTCATGTGTTTTGAAAGACCAAATATTGATGCCACGTATTCCTAAGTTTCCTGTATGACTAAGCTTTTGGTCGGTTTTGCGACATGGTTTGATTTTAAAATGATGAATATAAAGGTATTTTATAGTATCACATTCCGGACTCTATTACCTTCTGTTGGAGTAAAACAAACCAAAAATTCCTCTTAGGCCACACTACGAAATAATAACGTCTTATCCTGAAAACTCTCACCATACCTTTGGCAAAGGTATGGAGACCTGCCGACAAGATACTATTATTTGTATTCATTGAATTCTATCAGCTCTCATTTATATGGTCAGTCCGTTTCTGTCATTTACTATTTATATTATTGCATATACATTCGTTCGAAACAGCATATGATTGAATTTATGCAAGGGAAAAATCCAATCAATATTATTTGGATATAAACCACAACGCAGAAAGTGAATTTACCACCAGATGGCGGCACTAGACTTCGAAACCACCATAATTACTGTGGAAGGCTTTGGTCCAGCAAATCTGCTTTAATGTGAAAGAAGTGCAAAATCAGATGACTGAATGACTGCTAATGCATGCTGGTGTCAGAGCGGCGTTCAAGGAAGCTCTAGCCACTAGAAGAGTCTTTCAAATCGGTACAGACAGTTACACAAGTAGTAGGCCCCTTACCACATTGATAAGTCCTCGTTTTTTATAGGTATATCTTTTACGGATGATTCAACATTTTCATCATTTTTGAATTAGTACTTACAGCCCGCAAGTGGGAGGGGATTAAATGGGTTTGTACAGTTTCACAGAATATGAAAAATGATGGTCAATATTTGGCCTGTTTTGTGCAATATTTCAATGCTTTTTTTAGAAAAATCATCATTTTTATAGTACTGATTGGGGGTGAGGGTGGAGGGAGGCGGGGTCATGAAATATAGTACCCTAGGTGCTAATTCAAAAATGATCATAATGTTGAACCATCCCTTACCGATGTGGTACCTAAGCACACTTGCAGAGAACTCTCCCGTTAGAAAAAAAAAGTATCGTACATCAAAACACATAATGGGTTTCGTGTACATTTGTTTTATTGTATTATTTTTTTTTTGCGCAGCTGGCGAAAAAAGATGCAAAGGGTGGCACTTTTATCACACAAAAAAAGCGAAAAAATGCCCTGGTAGTTTCTCGAAGCACCACCAGGGAGACACGTTTGTCAAATCACGCAGTCTGCTGTACCCCCTCCTGCATATTTCGGAACCTTTCGCATCTCCTACTCACTCTGCTTTGCCCAGCAGCGAAGCAACGTAAAATCTCTCCCCCTTTTAATCTTTTGTGTGCTATAATCTTATGCTGTATTTTACGTATGCCTTGAGCATGAACAAAATAATATAATTCACTTACTACAGCATCGACCAATATTATTACAACAGGGACTTAATGTAAAATATCTTCCCCTTTTGTTAATTTTGTGTATGCTGTAATTATGCTGTACTCTATGTATACCTTGAGCATGAACAAAACAATATAATAATTCTAGAGATGGCTCGTATAAGCAAATCATCAGGTTTAAGCATGACATATGGATATAAAGTGCCATGTACCCGAGTCAAAGGAGGGAAAATGGGAGGGCACTTGATCTTTATGTACAATTCCAGCTTGGTGGAATTACAATCAAATTTATCAAATTTCACCTTACAGTTAAGTGTCGTTTAATTTTTTAATTCCACCTCACTTACATATTACTACACGATCCCGTGAGATATTCAGAGCACTGTATCCATATGACGCAACAATTATATGACACACACACACAAAATAATGTAGTGTGTTTTGCTTCTCTCTGATAGTAGATAGTACTCACACACTCATCTTGGTATTGCTCTCAGTAGCAATTTATCCTGGCATGCTCACACTACTCGTATTACCACCAAGGCTAGTCAGAGAATTGCCCTTCTGAGTAGATTTAAATATAAACTTTCCCGCAAAGCTCTGATTGAACTCTATTTAAGTATGATTCGACCAATTTTTGAATATGGTTGTGTGCTCTTTGACAACTGTGGTCACGGCCTTTCTGATCTTATTGAATCCATACAGTTTGAAGCTGCCAAAATATGCACAGGTGCATTACGACACACCTCACATGCCAATCTCCAACGTGTACTTGGTTGGACAACACTCGCCAGGAGAAGAAAGTACTTTAAGTTACTTCTTCTTTACAAAATGTATCACAACTTTACAGTCACCGTCCTATCTCTGTCAACTAATTTCTCCATCTATTCATGCTCGAAACCTCCGCCACTCTAGCTCCACACGTCCCATTGATTGCAAAACGAATCGCTTAGACAAATCCTTCCTTCCTGACACTATTAAGCTGTGGAACAATCTTCCTTCCGACATTATGGGCTTAATTTCCCTCCAAATATTCAAATCAAAACTGAAAGCAACTCTACTAGCAGTGGATCATGTTCCTGTTTACTATACCCAAGGACACAGATTTGCCAACATTTGTCATACCCAGCTTCGTCTTGGATTCTCGAGACATAAGTTTGATCTCTTTAACGTCAACATCATCCCACATCCTACATGTTCCTACCCCACTGAAGATCTGCAACATTTTCTGTTCTTTTGTCCAAAGTATTCAACTTACAGAATTAAACTTCTCAACTTCGTCATCCCTATTATTGCTCCTGGCGTCCATCCGAATCTGATTACACACAGCGAGTGACGGACAAGCTCATATCCTTCTCTTTGGTAGCGATGAATTGTCCATTCCCCTCAACATACAAATTTGTGATGCTTTCCACAGATACATCGTACACACAAAACGCTTTATACTTTAGTTCTGTTATGCATAAACAGTCATGTCAATTGAGTTAGTCGCTGACTTACATAAAATTATTTCTCAAGTGTCCTATATGAAATTTCCTACCGCTGGTCCTTATTATTGTGAACAGGGACGTATATGTGTGCATTCTACCTGTAGTGAACTATCTTGCTTTGTTCTGCATTTTGGTGACTTTAACCTATTTTGATTTTTGTATGCGGGGTACAAATCTGAAACATGTGATCAGCTTCTTTGCTAATTGGGTAATTTTGTTCAGGTTTTGTCCTCTGTGTTTTGTAATATACATTTTGTGTGTCTCTCCATGTTCTGGAGACCCCCCCCCTCATTAGTGACATCTCGATGAACTATAGGGCGATCCAGTTGAAATAAATATGTCTAAATTAAAAAAAAAAACGTAGTAAAGGTATTCTGATTACTCCATCCTGCTGTTTGGAGAATAATATGCAATGGTACCTTTGATCTGTGAGCTGCACTAGTCGCCGCAGCTCTAGTTGAATGAGGAGTGAAAATAGTCATGTCTACTCTGACTGACACTAATGTGCCTCTGATCCACCTGCCGATGGTATCTCTTGGTGCTGGTTTGTATGGCTCTTGAGTGGTAAAAAGTAATTTAGTTGACTCTCCTCGAAAAACTTTGGTTCTAGCTAAGTATTCCTGAAGCACTGTAACTAAACATAATCTACGATCAGAAGCATGAGCAGTCACAGCAATTTCTGCTGAATGATTACCTGGCCTGGGTTGTTTTAATAAATCACCGACTCGGAAAGTAACTGCAGGCGCAGTTAAAGTCATGGTCCTAATGTCGAGTAGATGTAAGGTCCGTTCTCTTTGACCCGTCAACAAAGCCAACACAGTGACTGACTTTTTACTAATTACTGCCGCTGAATTTATATTTTCACTTATTTTGCTAATAGCGCAAAATGGTGACAACAAACAACCCATAAAATAGCATCTTCGAGACAGATTTAAAAGGAATTATGTCCAATAACGGTAGAATTAAAACTTCAATTAAGTGCCTGATATGCAAAAACCGTGACATTTCATGCACGTGATACATTCACAGGAGCGAGCAGGACCATGGAGCAACAATTTCAGCAGCAGGTGGCAGCACTAGAGTGATGTATCAAAACGCAATCCTTGCACCTGATCTTTTGGTTAAATCCACCGGGGCTCGGTGCATGAATGGAAGACTTTATTGCCTGCATCACTTACAACATACACAGTATTTTATCAGTCTTACATATAGGAAGGGAAGTTGCATTTCTAAATTATTTTGCGGTGTATTGAATACTAGGTTGCAAAAATATCTTCCGTCAAGAAATTTACAAAATGAATTCCAAATTGGGTTCCAAGAGAACTCACGAACCAGTGATCATATTTTCGTTCTTAGAACGATTATTGATAAATACACGAAACTATGTAAGAAGAATAAATATTTGTATGCTTGCTTTGTCGACTTTAGACAAACATATGATATGGTATGGCACGATGGTTTGTCGTACAAGTTATTGAAATATGATATCAGTGGAAAGATGTATGATATAATAAGAGACATGTACTGTGGGGCAATGACACAATTGAAACTGAAAGATGGACTGTCAGATTATATAATTCTAAACAATGGCCTAGGACAAGGGTGTAACCTCAGCCCTACCCTAATTAATATCTTCATAAATGATCTCCCTAGTATTTTTGATTCCCAGTGCCACCCTGTCAAACTATATGATAAAAACATTAATTGTCTTTTATATGCTGATGATTTAATCTTATTATCTGAAAACGAATGCGGCCTACAAAATTGTTTAGATAAATTACAACAATATTGCGTTGATTGGAATATGACAATTAATATGCAAAAATCTAAGGTGATGATTTTCAATAAATCCGGTCGAAAGCTAAAACGATGTTTTACGTTAGGAAACGAAATCCTCGAAGTAACACATACGGATTGTTATTTGGGCATAGAACTAAAAACTGACGGTTCATTCATTAATGCAATCAAAATTCTCTCAAATAAAGCAATGAAAGCTGTCGGTAGACTTAAAAGATTATTTTTCAATACTCAAATAACTATACCAATACTATTACGTTATTCCATAGCCTTATATCACCAATATCATTATACGCAAGTGAAATTTGGGGTCCATATATCGACAGCCAAATGTTTTTCAAAGGGAGAAATTGGCGAATATCTTTGTTTTCCTTTTGAAAAAGTTCACATTAGTTTTTTGCGGTTTCGTCTGGGTGTGCATAAAGAATCAACCAATATTGCTGTATTGAGTGAATTTGGTTAATATCCAATGGCTTTAAAAATATTTTCTCTAATGTGTAAAAACTGGTTACGAATAGTCCACATGGAACCAAAATCATTACTTTATGACGGTTTTCTTTGCAATGCAGAAAATATACATACGGGAAAAATTTCAATGGATAACAGTAATACGAGACACTTTCTGCAATTTGGGTTTTACACAAATATGGGAAAATATCGGCTTATTGACGGACAAATTTCCGACATTAAAATTTCGATCAAAAATTAGAAAATATTTTTTGGAACACTGGAAAGAAGATATGAGAGTTAATTCAGGAGCTGATAAAAAGTTACGAACCTACACTAACTAAATAAAAAAAAAAAGAATTCAAAAGAGAACCATATTTACTAGCAATAAAAGATCGATACATCAGAAAAAAATAACACGTTTTAGAATCAGCGCACATAATTTAAAAATCGAAACAGGTAGATTTTCAAAGTTTACACATTTTTCAGTTGATGAATCATTTAATCTTAGGACCGGAGAATTTTCAGCATGACGACTCGCTGCAATCCCCGTTATTTGTGTGCCATTTGTTTGACCAATAGAGGTCAAGGTCAAGTAAACTTACTTTGATTCTCAATACCTAGCCGTATTTATGCAGGTTCAATGATGATGACGATGATTATGATAACGATAAACCATCGAGATGTTCAAATTATAAAACGTGTATCCATCCAACGAAACGAAATAATTTATGACGCGACAATGCATTAGCAGACTTGGTGTATGTCATGCATAACTTACTAAATTATGTCGAGTGAGGGCGTACTTAATCACGGAATTTATGCTATCTCTCATGTTTTCTGCCTCTTGTCTGGTGGCGCCACTTTATCCGTTTTTTTCCCAGCAGATGTTAGAAACACGTGTTTATCCATCTTTTTATATACAAAGGGAGTCTCATATTGGGTATAGCCTTGTTCTTCATTTATTTCAAAATAAAATATGTTTAAACAAATTATGAGGCAATATCGCAAAGTGAACATGTATGAAGAAAATGGGCATGTAAACAGACATACGCAGATAACAAAGTTGCTGTGACGTGCAAGAGTACATTATTATTCGGTACCAATATACATACTCGGACAGGCTACAGCAGCATCTTTAATTACGACACCCCCCCCCCCCCGTAAAGAGAACATTTTATATGTTAAGAGCAGCAATTTACAGCCATTTTTGTGTATCCTTGACTCTTCAGTGCTAGGTTTTGGAATGAGTCAACAGCTTTCCTCTGCTCGCCTCGGGCGCATTGCGCCCGAAGCGCGCCGAGGAAAGCTGTTGACCTCAATCATTATATTCTCCGGGACTATAGACATGCTGATACTTGAATGAATGACTTTTTTACAAATGATATTAACATAATATCCATTTTGATAATTCAGAGATGTTCATCTTAAGTGCTTCGACTTGAGTCACAGTTGGCACTGACAGAGTTAATTAAATTATATCACTATTATGACCGCTCTCCTTTTATGACCACGTTTTCAGTCCCTTATGTGGTCTGTATATACAGAGCTTCCATTGTACTTGGTGACCCCTCTGCCCGCCCCCCCCCCCCCCTTTCCCGGTCCCAGAAATACCTGTGCATCGTTCTGAGACGATAGAACTCAGCTTTAATTCTGTCTCTGTCAGGTCCACGACAACAGGAAAATGATCCGATATTTATCACATTATCAAGCATTATTTGCATTATGTTACAAAGCAATAGTTATATTAATTTGCTGTTGCAGTAATTCTCAAACACAAAGAGCTGGAGTAAGGACTTCTTTGGTTTCAACATTCATCCAGCGAGTATTGATTGTACATTTCCTTACACCCGCCGCTTTTCCGCTGTGTCTTAATCCCGCTTGATAACTCATCGCCACAACCCCCGGGAATTAAAATTACTTACGTTTTCTCGCCCACTGACCATTTGTGAAGAACTTTGGTTGTTATCCAAGTGTGAGTTAGATATGGTATAATCAAATCCATGGAATAACCAAGGATTGCGACGGAATAACCAAGATCGGGCCGAGAAACTCGTCTACATCAGAGTTAGTCGCTTCTGCTTCGGTGCAACCTTAATTACAAGACCAGGAGTTAATTATTCAAATCATCCATTTCCCAGAAGTATTGAAGCAATTCGGTTTGTGGTCTTTCCTTGTATGTTTAACACTTTATTCCCAAATGTGCGGTCGTATCAGAATAATGGAGTTTGTTTTTGTTGTACTGAAGCAAAAAGTCAAGGCTCTAAAAGTACCCTTTTATTTGGGTTAAAGTATAAAACAGAAATCTACTTTTCCTGCAATAATGAATCGAAATGTTTGTTAATACAGAGAGGAGACGTTCTAGCAAAAAAGTATATTCTCTTCAGAGGAAGTTTAGACTTCTCTGATCTGTAGTTGAAGGACACCTATCTGGGCGACGGTCAGTTAAAAAACGGGCTCAGGTAGCACGCAGTGCAGAGAGATCACACAGAGCAAGTAGGCTACACGTCCTTGCACAGAGTAATTGCATGGGCTTTACAATACTATTAACCAAGACAATGCAGTGGTCAGCCCCCCCCCCCCCCCCGCCCCAATGATAGAACAAAAAGCGAATTGTTACAGAGAGCTACCCCTAACAATCTTAACCTAACTGGCTTGCGGTAAGTGTCGTTTGAAGTGAACATTTCATTTAATTTTCCGCCCATGAATTCAATTTGGAGAAAGTAGGCAACTTTTGTTAATCAGATAATATTTAGTTTTTCTTTTGCCCACAGTACATACCTTTGTGTTTCTTAAACACGTTCTATTTTTTTTAGTTTAAACGTATTTATTTAGTCTGGATAGCCATATGGTACATCGAGATGACTAATACATGGGTTCTCCAGCATAAGGAGACACACGGTAGGTATGTACCAGACACACATGACAATACACAATTGTTACCAATGTATAATATCTGTGAAACCTCTGTACTGATATCAAGATTTGATTTCTTATAAGATATAAATTGAACCAGTATCAAGTTGAGTTCAATATTTACCCAATAAAGAAAAAGGTGTGATACAAAATAATTTGCACAGTCCAACCGATGATCATTACAGTAACGGAAACATTTGGTCGTCAAAGCGCCTGGTATCAATAATGGACTATTTTGCCTTGCCACCTTTGACGATGTAGCAGAACCTCCCGATTAAGACCACCTATAGGACGGAAAACAAGGGAATGACATTAATAGGGGTATAGTTCAATAAAGGATTAGCAAAACGGGACCGTAAATTGGTGGGCGAGATACAAGGGCGTCTTAATGCTTTCAGTCCTACATTTTGGAGCAAGTGAACAGCTTCCCTGGGGACACTTTGGGCGCAATGCGGCCAAACCGCACCGAGGATAGCTGTTGACCTGTATTATTATATTCGATGTAACGACAGGCATGCTGGTTCTTAAATGAAAGGTCTTTTACAGAAAACCTGAATCTTAGACACTTACTTTAATTCAGAGCAGTTCCTTCTTTCGACTTTAGATTGGAAATCATTTGTCGCAGTGTTCGTGGTAAATTGTTAGCAACTTTACGATTTTTTTTAATGAAATTGCAGTGGTGTCAGGCAGGCGCTGTGTCGTGGGTGGGCGTTATTAGTCTTGCTCTTGATCTTTCCCTGCCATGTTTAGAGTATCAGTGCAGGGTTATTGACTAAGTCAACAGCTTTGTCCGTCAGGCTTTGAGAGCGCCGAGGCAAACTTGTTTTTCTTGTACAATTGTGAATCTGCTGATTTAACCTTTTCATTACGCACTTCGGCAAACGCCGATGTGCTCTGAATTGACCTAACGATATAAGATTCATGTTCTGTGTGAACCGATCTTGTGTTTAAGTGCCAGCGTGCCTATCATAAAAATGATCCAGGTCAACAGCTTTCCTTGGGGCGCTTTGAGAGCAATACCCAAAGGGCCCCGAGGAAAGGTGCTGACTTGGCACCGAAAGAGTTATGCTGGTACCTACAGTGAAGGTCTGTTTGTGGTTAATTTGAATTTAGAATCATTATAGTAATTCGAGTGAGTTGGATTTTAACTGAATATAAGTGGGCAAAGTGTGAATTAATGGTTATTAAATTGTTACAGAGTTGCCAGTAACGTGCTGTCAGTGATTGGACCAACTTCAGACATTCAGCTGCTAGATGTCGTCAATGGCAAAGAAAGGGTTAATCAACATCTTCAGTTTTAAAGAGATTGCAGATGGCACCATTTGACCAGAGCTACACTATCGCGATTCTATTACTTTAGTAAAGAAATGCAGTATTTCAACTAAGATTCACATCAATAAGTGGCCATAAAAGTTGATAATATTTTCTGCTGACTCCCCCTCCACACAACCGAAAAAGAAGATATAAATAATTTTAAGAGGAGAAGAAATTAACGCAGAAAGCGAGTGAAGGTTCAATATATACCATAAAATATTGAATCTGTTGCATTGAGCAAAACTGAGCTTTTTCTTTCTGTTTTTTTTTTGGGGGGGGAGGGTCAGATTTTCAAGACCGGTTTCTAATATGTACATACCTCAGGTATACAAAAGACATTTCGTACTACTTCCCTATATCCCACATAATTCTTAATACATCAGAGGGCTGGAATATATCACAATTGAAAGTTACGGGACAAAGTTTGTGCATTCTGTCTTTTATATAAAATGTTTTACAGTTACTAATACGGGCATGTTTACAATACACTAGGGCATCAGTATTTTTACTTTCTAATTTAAATAAAGCAAGTCGCGTTCACTATATGCAAACTCTGCATCGCTTTAAATTGGCATTGCGATTTCGGGAAAAAATCATCTGTTTCATAATCACATATGCTCTCCAATAGTACAAAGCGTGGCAAAGGAAGCCATTGTAAACATCTACACAGTTCCATCGAGCATATTGATCGATCAAATATTTGGCATCGATTCAATGAATTCACGGGGAAAAAAATGGTGATGACTTGTAAAATCAATTATTTTAATAGGTTTAGGGCCCGGACTATTCATAACCAGATGCTTTCCAGAACCATCCCACGTTGTCTCATTACCTTTGCATCAAAACGCGAGCTCATTATAAGTTAACTCTTTACTGACTAATTACAATTAAGGCTGTGCGGGTTGATGTCCCGCGAGGGTTGGGCCTCTAAACCGGCCAAAAAAAACCTCCTCATCTTGGGAAAGCTGTTCTGAGAAGTACCTCGTAATAATCAAAGACAAAATTCAATTGAATACCGCGACCCATTGGGGTGATCTGGGACGTTAGGGGTATCGACACCCTGCACACGTGACGCGCAATACTGCACTGTACAGGTGAGCCGTAAATTCGGTCGAATTGATCTTGGTAACCATGGCGAGAAATTATACATCAGCACCATGTGGGACTCAGGTGCACACGCGATGCTGTGTGTACGAGTATACGGCCATTTGCAGCGTACAAACTCAGACAACAGATTTGTGTTCACTTTGAGCAGTAAGCCCTATTTGCCACATGGAACTGAAGCGGGGCTTACATTACTCAAAGTTGTCGACTCGTGAACCTTACAGACGCAGTTGCAACACCTGTCCCTCGGTGGTAATCTTATTTTTTTGATCGTCTGTGAGCTGGAGATCATGCGTATCTCTACACACGTACATACACTGATGGGTTAGCGACGATAGCACACCTGACGTCCAGACAAGAGGACAGCAGTTGTACAAAGGTAAGCTGATGTAATTGAAATTCCATCCTTTTTACTACGAGGAACTTTTTTATTTTTTTTTTATTTCCAGTTTGCTGTGCTTCTGATTTTATCCAAAACACGCACGTATGTATCTAAAACGTGAACAGGAATGCCATAATGTCCGAAAGCAAAGCTTGTCTAAGTATATGGCTTACTGTTGACAGAAGCTTCATATTTCAGTTGTGTGTAGGTCAGTGGCATCCAGCCTTCGGGGATATAGACCAGGAAAAATGTATTGATATTTGATATTTTATTTAGCTTTTTATGCCCTTACTGGTTCATGGTTGTTGTATAAATATTACACATAATTTGTCGTTCAGATGACAGTCGAGAAGTTGCAAAATGTTCAGAAGAGAGGGACTTTTCTTGTATCATGTAAATTACACGTAAAAAGTTTGTGAAATTCGTCCACAGTTTATAATACATTGTAGGGACAAAATAGGTGCGTTCCTTGTTTGCTTTTCAAATAGCGTTGTATTAGTGAACTCATATTGATACATGTTTTGAGATATTTTGACATGAATTAATTCAAGCACGCTATTTTATGACAATAATTTGTAAACGTGGAAGAAAATCATCTGGGGATCTGTGGCAGGTTAGGAATGTAGAAAGAAAAAAATTATATGAGTCAGTGTATCTCTGGTTGACGATTTTCCTGACATCCGGTGAATATGTGTGTTTGTGTTTGTGTGTCTATG
>OZ026628.1:33052338-33057338 GCA_964020975.1 Hermodice carunculata | reverse complement strand
TTTACTTAACATTAAAGTCGCCAGAAATGGTCCAGTGCCGTAGGCCTAAACGTCCTCTTCATGATGATGATGATGATGATGATGATAATAATAATAATAATAATAATAATAATAATGAATGAATGAATGAATGAATGAATGAATGAATGAATGAATGAATAAATAAATAAATAAATAAATAAATAAATAAATAAATAAATAAATAAATAAATAAATAAAAATGAATGCAGATATGAAGGAATAGATCGGGAAACGTTATGTATACAGGGTGGTTAAGAAGGACTATGATAAATTGCAATAGGATGTATTCATATTTAGATGCGGTCTTACTCTAACACTTATTGAGCTAAAGAGGGAGCCACATGCATCGGGGCAGATCCATGTATTTAGCATGGTTAAAAGAACTTTCTCAATGAAATAAACAACACAAACACAGAATAATCTTAAGAAAATGTATGAACATATATTTGAAACACGAAAGATACATAAATTGATATGAAATGGGCTCTGTTTTGGTTGAAAATGTGCTATTTGTGGATGTTTTATGTAGTATATGATACAAATCTGCCCTGATCATGATGAAAGCATCAGTCTGTTGCCCTGGCAGCACAGGAAGTGAACAGGATCGCAGTCAAAAATGAGTCTCTCCTATTTTCTGGCAAGTTTGTTGACACTATATTAATGTGATTATTTGGCTGTAAATAGACCAGGGATCATAAAAACAAAAGAATTCTATTTAAAATAACCTGTTGAAAACCATACATTTAATTTGAAAATATTGTCTTTTGTAAGGAAGTTGCAGGGTGTACATAGTTGTGGTGGTAAATGATGATTTAGGTGAGGCCTGCATACAGGTACTAGCACATTGGAGCAGAAGAGATTCGAATCCAAGTCAGTAGGCAGGCGTAAGAAGATAAATCATTATATAACCAAAGAAAACTTAAGACATATAATCCGTAATATGTTACCTTTATGCAACGAGGTAATCGATATTAAAATGAATTTACACGTTGACTCAACCGAGGTCGTTGGCAGGAGTTAATGCTTTCTTTGTTAAGATGGGTTGGGGAAGGCTAGCAGTAGATTTGGACCTAGTTTTGATGATTTTTCTTTCATACTGTTGCGATTTAAACTATATTCTTTGAACGAAAAATGCAGGCGAACTCATCAATACAGATGACATCTGAACGATTTTAGCATAAAAGGGTCAAAAGCGTGTACCATCCCAAATATTTCTTGGGCGCCCTGTTTTCGCTATCGTCTGCTTCTGGTAAGACTTTGGTCTTCACTAGAGGGCAGCACTGTTCACGATGGCTCTCCCTACATCTCTCGACCAATGAAATATGACATAAGGTTCTAGCTAGCCCCTCTTGTCCAAGGGATGACTCCGAGTTTCTTATTTTCATTCCATTTTGTTTTTGAATATTGGGATGAAACTTATTTGAAGATACCCACTTTTGTTGTTCAACAGCGTTACAGGGCATACCAAGGTCTGTCATCAACGAGACTTCCAACGCTTTTGAGTTAGAGGCTGTTAAAGAGACGCTAATTCACTACGAGTATATTATTGGATATTAAGATGTCATTCTTTTGTGTATGTGTCCGCAAAGTATTTCAAAGTCGAGAAAAGAAACAAACAAACCAAAAAACTTACCACGAAAGAACCAATTTGTATACTGCCTCTAAATGTACAGGGTTAACGTGGTAACCATAGTAACCATACATCAATGGGAATGCGATATATCTGTACAGTGCTTTTCACCTGAAAAATGAGACTTTCTTTGTCACCAAAAACTCTTGGCCTCACTAATTTGACTGAAATAAATCCATTTAATGTTAAAGGCACAAAGCCGTTTTATTTTTTAAAAATATGCTTTCTACTTTTCTGAGATTTCTTTCCATTACTAACAAGACGTTTGAGATATATTATCCATCATAGGTCACATAGAACGGAATTTAAATTTTTGTGTGATCATAGTAAGCATTTAAAAATTCCATTAAAACATCATTTTGTTTTCAATCAAACATCACATCAAATTAAAAAAAAAAAAAAACTGATCATGCGTCCCATTAAAATACCCCCCACCCCTGCCTTTGATCAAAATGTTAGTTCCGTTCTAGTGTTTGCTTGTGCCAGGACATCAGGTGCACGACATTGTAAAGATTCTTTGGTTACTGTTAAGTCTAAAATGTTTTTTCACTTTCTTTGAAATAGGGAGCAGTTAAACGAGAGGCTTCCCGCCCTTGGGGTAATCAAGAGAAACCTTTATTATTGTTCCTTAAAATCGTCAGCGCAAAATTGGCACCTGTTCTGTTGCCGCGAAGACACTTACCTCCGGTGATATGTTGTGTTATATTTGCCCATAATGGATCAAACACGTGGCATTTTATAGCAGAGAAAGAAACGACAGGCTCTTTCATGTCTGAATGTTTTTCATTTCTCCAAAGGATATGTATATTCCACGTTGGTACAGATTTTAATTTTGCGGTAATTTCTCACATTTAACTCATGTGGTTATTCTATTCAAAGTTATATAATAATCGGGAATAATTCTCGCAGTGAACTTTATACCACAGCATTGTCCAATTATATAACAATGTACAGAATAAAATGCGGGCAGCCAGACAGAGACAACTGTCCCTGGAACGCGTTCCGCGAGAAATCTGCATAGTGTTGACTCGCTTCAGGGAACTTGTGTCTATTAATAGCTGATAGAGTTCTACCAATGCCATTCTCTGCTGTTACATGTATTTTCTATCGAAAAGAGAGTGTAAAAAGGAACAAGGGGGTGGGTGTGCTGAACAGGCAATGGTTGTCATGAATTTGTGATTTAGACGCATACCTGTCAAACAGTTGCCTGGCACAATTGTACCTTGTGTTAATATTGTCTTTAATATATATATTTTTTTAAGTTAGATACTAGATAAAATCTATAGTCCTCCTCTTGTCAAAAGTATAGTATTTGGACTGATTTGACCGCTGAATTTTCTGTTGAATTTTTTTACGATGTAATTTTTAATAGTAATTCTAAATTCAAAATATATCTTTGTATGGTCTAATGCTTTCCTTTTTCAAATAAAAGGTGCATAAAGTAGAGTATACACTTGACATATGTACGTATGTATGTTCGCACGTATGTATGTATGTATGTATGTATGTATGTATGTATGTATGTATGTAGGTTTGTGTGTAATGTTTGTATTTGTGTGTATGTATGTATATATGTGCATGCATTTACGTGTGTATATACGTACGAATGTATGTATGTATGTATGTATGTATGTATGTATGTATGTATGTGTGTGTGTGTGTATGTGTGTATGTATGTGTGTATGTATGTATGTATGTATGTGTGTGTGTATGTGTGTATGTATGTGTGTATGTATGTATGTATGTATCATTCAGCTGTCTTCTGAAGCAAAACGAAGGAAGGGAAGGACAGAAAGAAAGAAAAAATCGAAACAAATGAGCGAGGGGGAGAAAGAATGAAAGAAAGAAAAACAAAAGAATAAACGATAGAACGAACTAGAAACAAAGAAAGTAACAGAGTATATATATATATATCAAGTATTGCACTCGACAGAGGGCAAACGAACTCCGTTCAATCGGGGATGCCAATGGTACCTCATTTTCATGACACACTGCTTCCGGACAACAGCTGGACAATGAAGAGAACTAGGCTTTTTTATCCTCCATGTGCCTCAACTAACAAGAGTGGCAACCAGGGAACATGACGCAATGCTGCTGCCTGCAGTCAGCATCATTCATTGGTTTACCCAGCTCCAATAGGAAACCAGTACTTGCTGCAAAGCAGGTATCTGTTATGAAAACATACATATATACAGAAAGAAACAGTTTCTTATTCCCATCATTGTTGTTTCAAATCCAGTCACTATATCAACATGGCAAGACTTGAACTTCCAGCTCGACCTGGGTTCATTGGTTTCGTTGCAGTGGAAAATGATACCAGTAGAAAAGTCTTTCAAATACCCCATCCCCTTTTCTTTATTTCCCTACGTGGTATTGCCTAATCTGCGTGTACCGTGCCTGCCTGTTTACTTGCCAGTCAGACACGTGTCTTGGCAAGTTGCATCAAAGAGTTAAAGGTCTAAATGGTGTGGTGGCCAGACAAGCCCTTAGGTAGACATTTTGACTCTGTTTGCTGGTCAGAAAGGTGCTTTACAGGAGCAAAAGAAGAAGAAAAAAAACCATCATACCACAACAGTTAATTACATACCGACATGTTAAAAAAGGTTGACAACCCTTCGTAATCTCTGAATGATGATAATATCAAATTTCTCTTCATGGTCGTACAAGCTACTGTTAGTAAAATACAAGGAAATGTAAAGCGGTTGACACCGCACAGGTGGAACTTGCGCCCCCCTTTGAAGAGATAACCAAATACATATTTTGGCTGTCCACGTAATGTTATCCGTAGTTATGTAGTCCCCTGGTCACCATGTTGTATAGGTGTTGCCTTGTCTGATATAAGGAATGTAACACATGGGACGGATCATCTGTTACTATTTACAAGTTGAGAAGCGGGAGGGAAGGGGGGGGGGGGTCCGGCACGCTGGTACAGGTAATAATCCTGCCCTAATATATGGTACAGAAAGTAATAACATTTAGAAATAATGGCTTGTACGAAGTACGGAAAATAAAAATGGCCAGTACACCAGTATGGAAAAGTCCTTTAGCCCTCTCAATGAAAACACATTTAAACACAAATTCTGCTTCTTGTTCATTTATAACTGTACTCCATTTCAGAAAGCTAAACTTGAGTTCACAAATTCATTAATATGAAATGAATGGGGTAACGAACTTTCATGAATACAAGATAAATATATTTTATGTTGTTCTATAAATATAAAACGCGCACTGAACAATACAGGAATATTTTGTAAAAACTAATTAAATTTTACTCCCTCTCCCGCGCCCATTAAAAGTATAAACAATCGGTACATGTTTAGTTTCGATGCATATATATGTGACATTTTAC
>OZ026628.1:33016486-33052138 GCA_964020975.1 Hermodice carunculata | reverse complement strand
AAATTTACAAAAGAAAAGTTGTATAGGTTAATTTACTGATAAATATGTATTTTGCGCTGCTGAATAGCAGAATGCGGTTTACAATTTATTAAGTCACTTAAATCGTCAAAAAGTAGCATATAACGCTGCTGCTCAAAAAAGTTACAGTGAAACGGGTAAAGGCTTCTTTAAACTGTTGGGGCAACATATCTCATCTCGAGAGTTCGACTGATCGATGGTGCTATGAATATAAGCTAATCTATTACTTGCACATTTTCTGCTAAATTAGCATATATCGAATATTCAAAACGAGGTTACTACTCCGAATGTGTACAGAATTTATTGCGGACACTGCAAAGTGCACGTGCAGTGCTTCGGGCAGATAGCTTGTAGTTAGATCTTTTTTTTTTTTGTATGCAAGTCGTCAAAAGGGATAATATTTCTTAAACGTAAATTTAAACTCCACAAATGTTGCTACACTTTGCCGAGTAAGGATGCGGAGAACTGTCAAGGTGTAATTTCGACTGACTACAAAGTGTGAGAAACGTTGCACGTGTGTCTATTGTTCCAGGTGTACTTCGCCCACGCAGGTTAGTACAGGCATTTAGGGCTGCCCAGCGTGCAGCTCATACATGCATGCATATACATGTATACATGCATACATATATAAAAACATACAATATATATACATGCATACACGCATACATACATACATACATACATACATACATACATATATACATACATACATACGTACATATATATATATATATATATACAAGCATGCATGCTTGTATGCATACATACATACTTGCATTCAGACATAATAATAATAATAATAATAATAATAATAATAATAATAATAATAATAATAATA
The DNA here is from genome assembly GCA_964020975.1 of Hermodice carunculata. Lineage (NCBI taxonomy): Eukaryota > Metazoa > Annelida > Polychaeta > Eunicida > Amphinomidae > Hermodice > Hermodice carunculata. Next base: position 33,051,282 of record OZ026628.1, on the reverse strand, counting down.
ATAATAATGATAATGATAATGATAATGATAATGATAATAATAATAATAATAATAATAATAATAATAATAATAATAATAATAATAATAATAATAATAATAATAATAATAATAATAATAATAATAATAATAATAATAATTGAATATATTTATTCTGGGAATCCGATTCAGCAGAAATGCTGTTTTTCAATCGGACCCAGTACATGATTTAATGTTACTTAGACATATCTATTTATCTTGGATGGCTCTTAAGTACAAGAAGTACCAACACATTGGGTTCTCCGGACACTGCGAGATGCACATTGTATACACAAAACGTTGCGAAACGTTAAAAAACATTATTATTGACACACAATGTACACCTGTATAGGATAAGTAGTTACATATGTAATGCTAACTGTACAGGATACTGTAACATTGTATGCATATATGTATATATATATATATATATATATATATATATATATATATATATATATATATATATAGTTGTGTATGTGTATGTGTACGTGTATGTGAGTGCATTCGCCGATATATTGGGGAAATTTGAGGGGTATTTATCGAAACAACAACTGTCAGCTCCCATCGTTCATGCCAGCGTTTAAAGAAAATGAGCCAGGCCCTTTGGCTATTATATATATATATATATATATATATATATATATATATATATATATATATATATATATATATATATATATATATATATATAAATATATATAACATTCTGAGTTTGGTCCAGTTAAAAGATAGCGTATTGCATTTGAAGATGAATGTTCTACTAATTTATTTAATGAATAAATCATTGTGTTGTTCCGCAACATCTCATGATCAGTACTTCTTGCTTGATTGAACCAAAAGCTTGCTTCTACGTACTGAAAACTAAATTAATGATGAAAGTAAAAAAAATCAGAAAATAGACTGATCCAATTTAGTCGCATCTTACTCTTTTCCCAAGGAAAGGCCACACGAATATTTCGCGTGACCAATTAGGTCAAAGTTAAAATAAAGGAGGTTTAATATAATTATTTACAAGCATTCGTGGTTAAATGGACCCTACGGGATAGTATAAATGGGTGTGCTAATTAACTCATGTCGTGTGATTTTGAATAACAGTGACGCTACGTTGATGGTAATCAAGTTTACATCGGTTAAGATAATATAATGCCATTGGTACAACATTGCGTGTTAAATCCACCTTCCGTCAATATTTCATTTAACCTGAGAGTAAATAATGACAGACAAATTGTATTGAAACTAATTGGGGACTACTTTAAACAGAGAATATCTGAATATGTATCCATATTGGGATTTATCTGAGAAAATAAAACACAATTAAGGTTTATTGGAGACAACAGAACACATTATTTTAAGCTTCAAAGTCACGCAATGTAAATGATGAATGTATAGAGACTACGTTACGACAATCGATCAGGTTATAAACAGAAAGAAGAACATGGCGACCAATATAGCGCGTGAGATAGTAATAACGTTTAGTAACCGTCGAACTGATGCATGAGTGATAATATTTCCAATTCCTCAACAATTAAGTGTGTCGCAGAATAAGAAATGTTTGCAACGTATATTTGGTACTGATACCTGATTGTTGAACTTGAAACGTTCAAACAGTTAATCTTGAATAAATACTAAGAGCTATTAAAACAGCAATGATACATCATATTTTATGCTGGTTAACCAGTACAGCAGTACAGCAAAATTATGTGAGTATATCCAAACAAAAACGAATCTAATATGTTGCTGGAAATGTATTAATCCGCAAAGTACATTACAAGGGCTCTTGATCGATTGGTATTTTAGTGCTTAGTCCCAGCATGCATTATAAGATTGTTTAACCCTCCCCCGTTTCAAAACCGTCAAACAGCACCCGGATGTTAAAATGTCTGTTGTTACGCTAACTTGGGAATTGGGTCGTCAACAGAAACAGTTTGTGTGTGGACTGCAGACTCTTCGGGAAAACACGCAACTGGTCAAAAGGTGACCTTAGTAAGTGTCCCATTTATTCTCACAAAAATAAATGACTCGGTTTTATTATATTTTTTTAAAGAAAAGGTTAATGCAGTTCTTGACTTGTAATTGTTGCTTGTTTCTGCTTAAAGGGTTTGCTGCATTAATGACTTTTCGTATTGCTAGCCGAACGATTGACTTCAATCGATCTCACGAAAACCCCCGAGCTGCCCCTCTTGAAGGAACATCGTTGTAAGTGAGGTGTTTGATAAGGACTCAAGCTAGGTCGATACAGTTAACTAACCGATGCATATTGTTTTGAGATGAGCACATATTTTTTGCTTTTAAGTGCCATAAACTCTCGAAGTGAATTGATGTACTGAACGGGATGCCACAAAAATGCATATTTGGGACAAAAATAATTGACTTCTTGTAACCATTGTTTCACTTACTTTACGCCAATGTATGTTACGATTTTGTTATAATTCAAAAAATCAAAAACACAAAAAATCAAAAACAAAACAAACAAAAAAAATCAAAAAAAAAAAAAAATAATAAAATAAAACAAAAAACACAAAAAACAACAACAACAAAACAAAATAAAAAAAAATAAAAAAATAAAATAAAAAAAAAAAAAACGAAAGAAAAAAAAGAAAAAGACAAAAGTGAAGGGCTGGCTGGAGGGGGGGGGGGGACGATAAGGACGATCGTTGTGTTCCTGGACAACACCCTTTCCCAATCACGCTTATTGACGTGAGCTAAGTAATAAGAATAGTTTACTAAAACCACAATATCGATATCCCGCTAAAACCTCCGACCCTCTTGCTTGGCAACAGTGACAATCAGCGGCAATGATACGGGTATAAGGATAGAAACCAAAGATATGAATAACATTTTTTGGCGATACAAAATATTTGTTTCAAGTATATGACACCTCTTCCTTAAACATAGCTCGGCGACTGTTTGGAGGAAATGACAGACTTTTCAAACAGTTTATTTTATCTAAATTGCAAGGGAAACATATGTTGCCATGTTGGTACAACGAGGTGCCCGTACATACGGATACATCCTTGCTGAATGATACATGCCAGAGCAGCACCGTAGCTGACATGAAAGTCCCGTTAGAATTTAGAGTATACATCCAGGGCTTGAAATTCAGAGCTGCCCTGTTGTCCCGGACAATAAAAAAATCATAGGATAATATTATTGACATACCAGCTGCCCAGGAGACAAAAGTTACTTTCCATGGAAGGATCCAGCTGGACAATTCGAGATCTTAACATATTTATTTATATCAAAAGTTGACTGATGGAACAGCAAAAATGTCGATCCGTACACTTGCGAAACAGAGTAATGAGGAAAATGTATTATAATTCATATTTAGTTATGGATAAAAAAAAAGCATATGAAACTGGCAGTATTCAATTATGAACTGATGTTAGGATGACAAAAATTCAAAACTAAAACTGCAGCAGAGAGATAAAATTAAGTCTGAAAAACTGTTCGCAAATATTTATATTGAACATGCCACATGTAAACTGAATGCATTCTGGACCTTGATATCAACAACTATATTAGATCTTGCGGGGGAAAGTATCTTGACGAGAGTTGGAATCTGTACCGTAACAGATCCATTCCTTACAGTTTTATATGCGCACTATGTGAGTAATTCATTTAACTTTAGTCGCACAACTCAAGGTAAACTGGTCTCATTTATAATTAGGGTGGCAGATTTGTCTTCCTTGTGAAAAGGACTTTCATCCAAGTACCAGCGTGTCTCTAGTTCCCGAGAATAATAGTTCGGGTCAACAACTTTCTTTAGCGCTCTCTGGGCGCAATACGCCCAAGGCACGCCGAGGAATGTAGTTGACTCAGTCCAAAACTTGGCACTGAAAGAGAACTTTAAAGTCAGAAATGTGAACAGTGTAACCTTTAGTTCTTTTTTGGCCAATACTTACTCACTTCAAAAATGACAAATAGCAATACAGAAATTGCGTGGAACTTATTTTAACCTAATAAACTTAGAGGACACATTCTCACACTCAAGACACTGTACTAGAACATGAACGGTTTTGAGGGGTTACAAAGAAATCCATGCCGTTTGATAAATTTTGTATTATGTGCAAAATATCTATTACCCTAGCTGCGTATGGTACTTATCAAATCTTTGATATTGAAAGGCATCTGGAATCACTACAGGTTTTGTTGAAGGGTCGAAGAAAAATAAAGTTCTATGCCATATCGTATATGATGATGACGATGATAATGATGATCATAATAATGACTGGCAACAGATGTGGGTCATCAAAATGAGGCTTACAAATGATTAAAACAAAGACACCCTAAGAATGGGGTACGAATTGCAATATTTATTACATTGATGCCAAAAGCTTAAAAACATCATACTTTCGTATTTTCTATGACCAGGTGTTTATGCGTTAATGAATTTATACCACATGCTTGTTACAAGTCACTGCTACATGCCACCAGAAAGTTTCGACAAAAGGATATATTTTCCGAACAGACACATTATCGACAGTACAGCGTAATCAAATGAAAAAGAGTATACATTGTATCGTGATGAAACGATAAATTTCTGTAACCATTTAAGTGACATCCATCTAAAGCTAGGTTTCCATGTGCGCGTATTGCGCATTGCGTACAACGCACTGCGTGGTTGGGGTGCGTATTGCGTACTGCGTATACCATTTTCCATGTATCCGCAAACCAGGCGTATACTGTACGTATATAATGTTTACTTAAGTAGGATTTGGCGCCATTTTGTGTATGTTACGCGCGTCTACCCTGCGTGATGCGCACACATCGCTACATGCAGCGATTGAAACACATAAGCAACCCGCAGTACGCACTACGCATAACGCACTACGCAGACATGGAAATGGGGTAGTTAATCTTAAGTCAATCAATTATTACGCACTACGCAGTACGCAATACGCGCACATGGAAACCCAACTTAACACTACTGCACAACGCTTTGCGCATAGAGGTAGCACGCGTCGCATGCTGGGTTCATGTATGGACGACCTCGTCCAAATAGCAATTATTATCTTGTAAGTGTGTAGGGGTTGAAACAAACTCTGATGATCTATCAGTGCACAGGACTGGCACTTTCTGATACTTTTCAGTCCTTCAGACTCTGCTCAGTGTTGTCTGGTCGATAAATCCATGATCTTGTCTGAATGAAATGACATTTTCCTTGTTTTTGATAGCTGTATATTTTTTGGACAAAATTGAATCTATTCAACTGTTAAACACCGGGTCAACAGCTTTCCTCTGCATGAGTTTGGGCCATAAGTGCCGAAATTCATGCTAAGGAAAGCTGTTGACTCAGTATTATTTCAGAGGAAAGAGTTAAACAATGCTATGCCAACTTTCATCTGATCCCTGTTCCCTTGAATTAAGACTTGAGTCAACAGCTTTCCATGGCGTGGGTTGGGTGCCAACGCCCACCCTACGCCAAGGAAAGCGGTTGACCTAGGGCATGTGATCTTAATAGGTCTCATACCCTTGTTCAAAATATCTTTTATTGTTGAAATTAGTCAAAAAGCGCTGAAGCAAAAGATAGCTTTTCTTTGCTATTGAAACTAGCCAAAACCAGATGACAGATGACATTCAACCACCAGCCGGTTTGAGGGAAAATGGTTAAGTAGGAAACATAGAATGCACTAAAGGCCTGGTGCTAGATCATCATGGAAAGTGATACCGAATTGTTGCTTTACGGGGTGGCTTTATTCATGTTTATTTGTATATAAACAGGCCTCGCACGTCCTTTCAGTTTTCGAGCTACAAGGCAGGAAGGCGAGGGCATTATTATGGACAGGCGATATATGTGTGTATATATTGAACAAACTGCTCACATATTGATTATTCAAGGTATAAATCATTTTATGTCTTCCCTGTATTGTTGTAAATCTGGTTTATTTATGAAAAGTACACTGGTCCAAACTTAGTGGATTATTTGTGTGTTGTGATTTGTGACAGACTTCGGAATTTATTCAGCAGCGAGCCACGAGGGGCTTCGCTCAAAGTGGTTTATTTTGGTGAGAGTAATTCCTGCCAATCATCAATATCAAGTGTTTCATGCAAAAAAGTCTCATTATATAGATATTTTTTTATATATACACTAAATCTATGTATTATGCAGTGGTAATGACAGACGCTCTTACGTTTGAAAAATTTGTACCGGTAAACATATTTTTAACCCTCGCAGATCCACTTTCAACAAATGTTGATGTCACCTCAGTTTTTACAAAGATTCCTGATTTAAAGTTCCATTAAAAAGGTCTTAAATCCAAGTACAAGAAAGCCTACATTTCTAGCAAAAAAGTCCGGTTAACAGCTCTCTTGGTCGTGTTTATGTGCAATCAGCTGTCCTCGTCAAGAAAAGCTGCTGACCCAGCCTTCAACAACAGAGAAAAGACAGAGTCAGCAAGGCTCAACCAGGACACTGGCTCATGTGAAAATATATACCAAGTCATAAGGCGCTCATCCCGCTTATGTATTTCAATAATTACTGGGAGCGTAATTATTTTGCTTAGACTTCCTAGTGCCCATTGGCTTTAATTTATAGTTTACACTGTAAATTTGTAAACCCGAAGGACGTAACGCCAATATATCTTCATCCAGCTGCTTTCCGTCAGCAGAAAGCGTTTGATGTCGAGAATGCCTCCTCCTCCTCCTCCTCCTCCTCCTCCTCCTCCTCCTCTTCTTCTTCTTCTTCTTCCTCCTCCTCCTCCTCCTCCTCCTCCTCCTCCTCCTCTTCTTCTTCTTCTTCTTCTTCTTCTTCTTCTTCTTCTTCTTCTTCTTACTCCTCCTCCTCCTCCTCTTCCTCCTCCTCCTCCCCCTCCTTTTATTGATCAAGAATAATATGCCGTGAACCAATAGCATTACTCGGTACACTCTGGGGGCAATGCGCCTGAACAAATATTTGTCCCGATCTCCAAAGGGTTAAATTTGGTCATTTGCCAGCAGGTAATCACTCTTCTTAATAGAACAAAAATAATATAACTTAGGGGGCACGACGAGCAGTCCTTAAAGTATAGTTTTAATAAGTGGCGAAACTAAGGATACGGGAAATATGAAACAGTCACTAAATGAAATATTTAAAGTGGAAACAAAATTCATGCAGGCTATGTTGCCTAGACATCATTTAATTGGTTCATGCTAAGGAGTACAATTGACTTGTACCCTGTTACGCAAATCCGTACAGAAAAACTGATGTGCAACTAGTTTAACATCTGCAATCGGTGCAAGTGATGATAAAAATGAATGCAAATGTAGTCCAATAAAAGCATTAATGGAAGTGCTACATATTATTCTGCTGAGTGGTAAGAGATCAACTTTGTGTATATTCTAGGTGGGTGATGTTTACAACAAGTAAATGTGCGGCTCATTTATGGACAAGCTGATTTGTTGATTCGCACTCGGGGTATTACTCTTATACTAAGTAAGAGGGGGTAGAGAGGGTTTCCTTGCAGATGCACGGGCATTTCATTTGCCATACTTGTGTATTGTAAGCCCCTTTATTTTCCGTACCTCGTACCAACCATTAATTCTAAATAATTTTATTTTCTGGAACTTCTACTGCACGGGGCAAAATTATTACCGATATCATTGTATTGGGGTTACCCCCCCCCCCACCCCCGCTTCTATGTGACTCCTTCCATTTTAGTTGTTCTTTTCTCATTATGTCTATAGATGCTGCTTGGAGGAAACAGTCAATTGTGCAGCAGTGCAGCCAAAATTATAATGTGTTATCACAGTTAGCGATCACAAGGTATCCTGTAAACTCGTTTAATTTCGCTGAATTTTTAGTCTCTTTTGTTTCTCTGATGGAATAAAAAAAACGATTAAAATACACGATGATGGAATAAAAAAAACGATTAAAATACACGATGAAATAATAAGAAAAGTAGGTTTAACAGGAAAGATGTCCAAAATAGGGAAATTAAAACTTCGATTAAATACCTGGAATAAAAAAAAACTACGAAAATTTATAAATGTAAAAATAAGTACATGTACAGTATTCAGCCATGCACTCAGCAAAACAGCTAAAACTGAAACTTTGTCATATCTGATCATATAAATTCGAAGTGCACAAAACTTAAAATTGTAGGATATTATGTACAAGTACGCCCCGAAAGAAAACATACTGCGTTCATTAAGTCACATGTACCTTGCAAATTTATTTTCAAAAGCGATTTTTTAAACCAAGGACGAATGTATATGTCTATTGTCACGCTCATGTGCCAAGCTGCTCTCTCTCTCTCTCTCTCTCTCTCTCTCTCTCTCTCTCTCTCTCTCTCTCTCTCTCTCTCTCTCTCTCTCAAAAAAAAAAAAAAAAAAAAAAAAAAAAAAAGAATTCGGTAAAGACCTTGGAAACGCCGGGCGATGACTTGGTGTCTTGCCGACTGAACACATAAATGATTGTTTCTCCGCTGGTGAAACCTGCCGCTGTTTGGGAAGCACATAACTCTTGATGTTCTTCTCAGGGAAGTGTGGAACAAAAGTACAAGCGGCAATTACTTGCCCGCAGGTGGAAGTTGTAGTAGTCGTAGTCGTAGTCGTAGTAGTGGTGGTAGCAGTATTGCACATGGCATTGCATGCATATTTTTAGGTGTGTTCCCCCAACTTTAGAATTAACAGGGTATTTAACTTCCATGACATAATGATGTTCATTGCCCATAGGAAAAAATACTAGGACGTAACTTGTGACCTATTTTCCAAAATATGTTGTTACCATAAGGTTAGAAAATAACGTCATTCTTTGAGCAGACCATAATGCTGCTATACAACTTTATTGATTCACTGCACTCAGGCACCGGAGAAATCTTAGGCTTCATCCTAGGTGAGTGGGGTGGGAGGTTAGCGATGGGGTCTTGAAGGAGTTAACAACATTTACAAGTACCTATCAGTTGTGCAATTAACTTTTGTGAGCGCCAACTGCGACTAAAGTCGAACTAATCATAACGAACATTAACTGCTCTGAACTATAAGGGTGAAAGATTCGTGTTCTTTGTGAAAAGACTTTTCACGTAAGTACCAATATGCTGGTATGGGAAAGGAGTCCAACTAATAAGGTATATTGTTGGCAATGGTGGCGCTTTCTTGTCAATTGAAGACTTGAGAAACAAATATGGTATCAACACACACTTTATAGAATATTACTCTTTACGATCTGCAATACCATGACACCGGAAACAACAAATTCTCACCGACATTCTACAAATTCCTGAGGAGTTTCCAGTAGTATATATTAATGATGTGTCTCACTTTATATCACATCTCTCTTCCAAACAAATATATTGGCAACTTATTGATTCTTAAGTTAAAGATGTAGCAGCTGGCCACATTAGGTGGTCTGAAACATTTGAAATTTCCGTTGCTGATTGGATGAACATTTGTAAGCTTTCTTAGTCCTGCACCGTAGAAACAAGGTTACAAGCATTTCTTTACTCCATCGCTTTGTTGTCCATAATTTCAGGCTAGAAAAAAATGGGACTAACAGAGTCTGAACTATGTTCCTATCGCCCGTCAGTGGATTCTATTATTCACAAATTTGTTGATAGTGACCAGATTCAAATATTTTGGACTTGTTTCCAAGACTGGTCGGAGAACACTTACCCTGGAGATACTATTGTACTATCTCCTTTTGGTATTATTTTTGGTTTACATAAATCAAAGAGCATGTATGCTTGGAACAATTGTATTCTACAAGGGAAACATTACATTCATCTTGGAGCATGTCAGAAACTGGACATACAGTTTAACAACTTTTTATCTTATTTGACACATAAAGTTCAAGTTGAAAGGCAAGTACGGTACAATCAGTCAAAGCAAAATCTGTTTATTCAGCAATGGGGTCCAATGTCTTCGGTTTTTTTTTGTTAAGTTAACATGATGTCAGTAATTATGTGATATTTTGTTTTGTAAACACTCAATGTACATGGAGATCAAATGATAATAATAATAATAATAATAATAATAATAATAATGATGATGATGATGATGATGATGATGATGATGATAATAATAATAATAATAATAATAATAATAATAATAATAATAATAATAATAATAATAATAATAATAATAATAATAATAATAAGTGCCAACATGCCTGTAGATGCATAGAACATAATAGTCCAGACCAACAACTTTCCTCAGCGCGGATTGGCCACAGAGCTGCTGACTCAGTCCAAAATGTGGCACGGAAAGAGTTAAATGTGTCATATAAGGCATATCAATGGCACGTCACGGATAATTTTATTTATATTTTGGCTTAATCACAAAGTAGGGGGATAAATAGGTATTCTTTTGGAAGTTTATAAGATTTTTTTCTAATATGTTGTGTGTGACGTGTATGCTACTTTTAGCCACTCCTCACTGACCACAAACATTGTTTGTGCGCCCGCCTCAAAGTCGTTTGTACATTTATGCTGAGAAATATTCAAATCAGAATTTACAACAGTACTGTAACTGTTTGCGATTAAAAGGATGCATGTCATTTTTTCTTTGTGAGCAAGGGTTTTTCATTTTGAAGGTGGTTCAAGTTACTAAAACCCTGTCTGTTTCATCGTTACGAATTATGCAAATACACTAATTTTTTCTGGTATAAATTTCCACTTTTTCAAGCGTTTAACTGAAGTTTACTTTTCAGTGTTTTGCACATAAATCCCGTTAAGCTCATGTAAAAGTAATTTCATTGTGTTTATTTCTTTTCGTGATTACGTACTATTGGCAAAATAAGAGAAAATAATAATACAGATAAATTGAGCAAAGTTACCGAGCTGACTACATATACAGATGGCGACGTAACGCATGGGCCAACTGGAAAAAAAGCTTGGAAATACTATATATATTTGCAATCCAGATAGACCAGCCACATACTTAACCTTTACGTGCTGTGCTTTTGTCTGTGTGTTCTAGTATGGCTTTGTTTAACAAGTGGCATCAAACTAAAGTTAAATGCCGCGACCCAGATTGCCTCAAGTACAAGAAGCGGCTCTTCTTTGGGAGAGTAAATTGTCCGAGCAAATCGTGCGCAAAAGCTCCGTCTCGGTTCCGTCGGTATTCCTTCCTTGTGTATCTGCTACACAAACTTTGTGGACTGAATAAAATTGTCGTTAATGGCATTTGTTATGAGGATGAATACTCCTGGATTCCAAAACTTTTTGTGGACTGAATAAAATTGTCGTTGATGGTATTTGTTATGAGGTTGAATACTGCTGGATACCAAAAATTTGGGTTGTATGTCCAGGAAATATTAGCCATGGGAAGACAAGAGGTCAAAGTGTTGAACATTGGTCACAAAAACATCCAAAGCAGTCTTGTAATCTCTTTTAACACTCTGTGGCAAATACAGTCTTACAGTCTGTTTGAGCAATCTTAAGCAAATGCAGTATCACAGTCTCTTTGAGCAATCTAGAGCAAATGCAGTTTTACAGTATCTTTGAACAATCTGAAGCAAATTTAGTCTTACAGTCTCTTTTAACAATCTGGGGCAAATGCAGTTTTACAGTATCTTTAAACAATCAGGAGCAAATGCAGTTTTACAGTATCTTTGAACAATCTGAAGCAAATTTAGTCTTACAGTCTCTTTTAACAATCTGGGGCAAATGCAGTTTTACAGTATCTTTAAACAATCAGGAGCAAATGCAGTTTTACAGTATCTTTGAACAATCTGAAGCAAATTTAGTCTTACAGTCTCTTTTAACAGTCTGGGGCAAATGCAGTTTTACAGTATCTTCGAACAATCTGAAGCAAATGCAGTCTCATAATCTCTTGAACAATCTGAAGCAAATGCAGTCTCACAGTCCCTTGAACCACCTGAAGCAAATGCAGTCTCACAGTCTCTTGAACAATCTGGAGCAAATGCAGTCTAGAAGTATCTTCGAACAATCTGGAGCAAATGCAGTCTAGAAGTATCTTCGAACAATCTGGAGCATATGCAGTCTTGAAGTGTCTTTGAATAATTTCGAGTTGTATTAAGGCTTGGTATTTTACCAATGTTTCTGTTATAGTTTGCCAGCAAACCAAATTAATACTTTCATGTTAGAGGATGCAAGTCCCGAGGAAGCCAGTGTGTAGCCGAAATGGTGATTTAGAGTACACCACAAAATGAATAAATAAATCAAATAAAATTTAATGGCGCAATATTGACAAACTAGTTTAATAATGTTGTGACTTTCTCATTCAGTAGCACTGGACCTATTCTAAAAGCCATTTTTTCTGTCATTTCAGTGACGGAAGCAAAACCTAAAGAGTTCTTCGTGCACGAATATATATATACTGTGAGTCACTTTCCCCCTGTCCTCTCTGTGACTGCCTGTTAAAGTGTTTCGTATGTTTATCGTGACTGCGGCCAAAGCCATGTTGTCGTCATATTTTCGCTGCCGGGTATTGACTTTTCACTTTATTTTTTTTATTTTTTTTTTAATTTTTAAACAGTAAAAATAAAGCGGTAGAATTCAAAACACAGTCACACTTTTTCAAACTTTGGTCGCCTTCTTCTTACTGTAAAATAGTTTTCAATTTGAATTTTGTTAATCTGTGAGGGTTATTTTTGGTATTGGCTCGTAGATTAATTGGTCTTCATTTTTGGAGTGTTTTAGAAACACGTGGAGTCTCTTATCATGTAGCTGTAGGTCGTGTGGTCGGATTTCGTTAGTCGTCGGTGTCTTGTGAAAGGTGCAGAGAGTGCCAAACATGAACTCTTGCCAAAACAAATTTTCTCTTATGATTTACTTTGATATCCTACCCTTAAACACTTCAACCGAACAATAGACTGCAACAAAAGAATCTGTGTGGATTGACTTTTAGTTGTGTGTGCTTTGTGGCAAGAAGTTTTGACACAAGTCATTAGGATTTGTCAAGCTTTTAAAAATAAACAAAGAGTGTATGTGTACGTTTTACTTTACTCCTATTTGACCCCAATTGACCTTCATGTTCCATGTCATAAAGAGGTCATGGTAAGCCAATACCCTGGCACAACTATAAAAATTAAATTAACAACAAAACTGGATCAATATATCCCCAAGGCGTTCCACATTACAAAATATATATGCCAATATATGTCACCATCGACAGCTTGTCACTTGATTTGAGGGTTTCCAACACAAAGAGATGGAAGTTATTGTACCTATTTGTGTCTTTCCTAGAAAAATAAAGCTTACCTGTTTCACACTATGATTTGTTTTTCTTTTGCCGCACAGTGTATGTTGAATTTTTGCGGGAAGCCGCCTTTCAGCAGTATTATTACACCAGCTCAGAATCGATAAAAGCAGAGTATGCTCTGAAAGCAAATGCTGATTCGTCTCTTGTTCAAACCGGTGTTGACTTACCTGTATTTTGGGTGTGGTCTTGACTATCATCTACTTTGATCTTTTTCTTTTGTCTTTTTAACCAATTGTGTTTCCGGATTGCGGGAAAATCCTGTATCAAGTCACGTTTTAGTTGTACCCACGGTTCGTGAACAAAGCATGAACTTAGGCTTTTGACTCCATTGTTTTACAATGATTGACAGGGCTTTAACTATGCTGTTCGCCTTAGTTTAGAGATTAAAGGTGTTTTATGAATCCCAACAGAGCGTTGCAGCTTCCAAGTAAGCACATAAAGACCATATGTATGCATCATATGGATTCTTTTACAATTAAACTTTTATCCCAACACTCGACCAAGAATAAACAGACCAATTTAAATGGTATCTCCGTTATAACACACCCAGTACTATCTGAAAATATATACATATATCCATGCGTCCTCAAAGAGTTTTTGGTTTTTGAACCAGTTCCTGCTCTGCACTTTTGCAGTACACTCAGTGAATTTGAAGTTAAAAATTATTCTTGCAATACACTGTAGTAGCCTGCCGTCTGCAGTTGGGTGGCGCGCGCTAAATGATGTTTGTGAAGTTTTAGAACTTGACAGATGTGGATTCTATTTCATTGTCCGAAGGACATAGGCGCACAGTGCAACCACATTATAAAGGGAAGGTTGAAATGTACATATGTACATGTACTTGTTTCCTTTTTTTCCTCGCGTCATTTTACAGGGACCCGAAATGTGTAATTTTTACTAGTTCCTGGAAACATCACTGGAAGTATAAAAGCTGTGTCACAGGACGCTACCATCCCTCGCGTTGCCCTTGTTGACTTCGTTTTTACCTGCACGGTTATTAGGACTCCGGTAATGTTTACGGTACGTGTCGAAAATCTAAAAGAGATATTGACAAAGCGTACTACATTTCAAGAATGCCTTCTACAGAAGAAACTACGACATAAAATATCCTGTAGAATCTTTGATCCCAAACATGGTGTTCTGTGCCGGGTAAAATACCTTGAAAAACCTTGGTTTTAATTGCATGGTAACATGAAATTATCTGCGTAAATTCTTCCAAAACCTTTCACGGGATATTCTGGCACGCCGCAAAATGTTGTGCGTGATGGCCTGCTCCGTCTCCGTTCCAGTCAATTTAAACCACCCCGTGATGCCCATCCGTTTGGAAATTCCTTTGTTTGCCGACAAGGTGCTCATAAAAGGATTTGAAAGAAACACAACGGCATCTCCTGGACAACAGCACTAGTTTATCCTGTGTAAGGTAAGCCGTTTGTCTCCGTAGCACACCCGTGGTCCTGAACTTTTGGACAGACCACAGGCTTGATACAAATCAAAAATGGTCTGCAGGCCAACCAAGCAGGCAAGTGGGCCGACTAGGAAGCTTTAGGTTTCATTTGGAGTTAATTTATCACCACTGTCAGTTGTTGTTGTTGTTGTTGTTGTTGTTGTTGTTGTTGTTGTTGTTGTTGTTGTTGTTGTTCTTGTTGTTGTTGTTGTTGTTGGGTGTTTTTTTTTTCCAGAATGGCGTTTTGTTTGTTTTGCTTCTTTTCCTTGTGTTTGTGTGTGTGTGTGTGTTTTTTTGTTTGTTTTTGTTTTTGTTTTTGTTTTTTTTTTGTTTGTTTTTGTTTTTTTGTTTTGTTTTGTTTCCTTTGTTTTTTGTTTTTGTTTTTTTTTTTGTTTTTGTTTTTGTTTTTGTTGTTTTGTATGGTGGCTCAAAGGTACCAACCAAAAGTTTTTCTCTCGTAATAACGAGATAAAAACACTTTTGGTTGGCACCATTGAGCCACCATAATTTGGGTCAAATCTGCCGTTGTCTTATGCTATGTTGAATATAAATGTAGCCATTTTTGTGAAATGCTAGAAAGTCGGGTGAAAGGTTTAGCGTGTTAAAGTTGTGAATGACATGTCAAGTTTGAATCACGGACTCATACGCTAAAACAGCCCCTGGCGAACTGGGTCGTCACAGGTCACAAGTTACAGTTCAAGTTTTGGGCCATATTGTTTATCCATAACAACTAATGATCGTAAAAAGAATCAAATGCAGAAGCGTAGCTGCCCTGAAATGGCGCATTTTTACACAAGGCGTGCTTTCAATACTTTACTAAATACAATTTCTCTACATTTAATGTAAAAATTGCGTGTTTGTTGTGTTTGCATACTGGAAGACAATACAATGGTAATCACAATGTTGCTCTGAGGTAAAATCAAAATGAAAGAGTGAGCGTGTTGAGAGAAATCACAATGATGTTTGTTACGTGTAGCTCAGTAGCCGCAGGTTCTATTTGGGTTATTGCCTTCTGCTGGCTTCCGTCACTTTACGATGAGATCTGAAGTTTAAATTTATGTATGAATGCAGCTTAAAACAGAAACCTATCAAGTATCTTATTTTAGATGAAATATGTTCCATTTTTCTTTTCTTCTCTGTGTTTTTCTTAATCATGTCGTATTTGCTTTATTGGCACTTGAGTGAAAACAAAGCCATCGATGTTAGGAAAGGTTCATAATTTGTGTTTTGACTCATGTCTTGAAATTTGGCGCCAGCTTCTGCGTAGTAGGATGTTTGATTAAATATATCACCCAATCAAATAGATTCTTTATTTTGGGTCGCTCTATTATTGTAAGTAGCAAATAGTAAAACTACAGATAATTCAATGACGTGGATATGTTGGTGTATGTGTTGGTGAATGTTTACGTGTATGTGTACACGGGGTTACTCTCTAGTCTTTCATACAAATTGAATGCTCTCTCAAATATTGATAGAGTCAGAAATTCCACCACAGAAACAGCGCAACGAAGCACCACCGTATGAAATATTCACAAAACAACCGCGTAAATTTTGGGCGGCGGGGCCCATCGTCAGCAAAGAGGAAAACATGGTATAATAATTCGCGTTAAGATAATGCTCAGATGTTTTGAACCGATTGTGTATTGTTAACAGAACACTGCAAATATGGCTTTGTTTGTGAAGAATCGTTCTTAACCTGTCTTTGATCAAAAAAAAAAAAAAAGCGCAAACAGACAGTCTCGCACTCTTGTCGACTACACGTTTGTCGCCTTTCGCAAGTCATTCTACAGGGTCACTCAACTCGATGCCTCTGTTATGAAATATAAAGTACCCGTTTCTGTCACCAAAAGCGCCCAGTGTAGTTTTGCGGTACTTTACGATAAGCAGAATATATTCTGGACAGGGGATTATTAGCGCTTGTCCAGTGGATGCAGAAATATTGGTAGAGACGTAGGATTCGAATTTTTTTAGTTCAAGACAGTCCCATACTTTCAAAATGTGTGTCAGCAACTGCAAGATGCTACACTGCTCCTCAGTCACCAGCAAATTGGACAAACTAAGAAAATGTTCAAGGCTTCAGGGCCAAGGGTCACTTTTCGTAGTTCCACCACACGAAGAGCAAGATGACGTACCGAGCGTCAGGTACCGTGGTATGACTTTTTTGATCCATTACGTGCACGATCGTCACGTCCCGCGCCGTCAGCTTTGAATTGAACGTCGTTGGCTTGCTATTTGTGTCTGTATTCTTTATTTCCACCTACAACTTTCTCTGCAGCTTTACTCGCAGACGGGTATCGCTAGAAATGCAAACAGTTGCATTGACATATCCTTAGCTATGATTGAAATTATTCCTCTGATTTGAAACAATTTAAGAGTGAGTGGAGCGAACACCATAGATAACACGCGTGTTAAACAAAAATGAATTAAAATGAATAGAAATGAACATAATCTTACACATTCAATCCCATACACACAGTATCCTATGGAGTCGAAAATCTATGGTAATGGCGGCCATCGCTTTTCCCAAAGTAGACTGGTTTGCTGACAATCTGATAGAGTTCCAATCACAAACTACATCGTTTTGTTTTGTTTTTGTTTTTTCTTGGAACCATGCTTCTACTGGGGGAAATCCCGCTCAATACTCTGGTTCCCTGTCCTAAGAAGGGAGGGTTGCCAGACGCACAGCCAGGAACCAGTCTACCAGACATTGCGTACTTATCATGATTACACCACGTGATATGTTAAATAGATGGGCGACCTCGAACATTCAAATATTGACGTCACTTCTGACGTGTCGCAAGCACTATTATCTGCAAAAGAGAGTATACATCCACCAACCTGACAACAGGCCAGAAAAACAGAAACAAAAATGCTCCGCTCACATTATAGGTTCAATCTGTTTCCATATTAATTTCAAAATTATGCAGCTTAGAGGCAATTCAATTAAAATTGAAATCTTCCATATCTTCAAAACTATTGTAGAGGTGTCATTGCCTGTTCAATATATGGGGTTGTGTCAGGGGCAACTCCTGTGGCACGCCAATAAAGTTGAGCCATTTGTGCTAAATTCACTGAATATCTTGCAGACTTTCCACAATACACCTCCCAGCTACCGCAACAAGTGCAAGCTGGTTATTGTTATCTACCGATATGCATAATAAATTAGCTTGCTCAGTCAGAACCTGTCTCCCAGGCACCTTATTAAAGTGTGTATGTCAACACACACCTTTCCATTTTTCCTTCCTTTCTTTCTTTCTTTCTTTCTTTCTTTCTTTCTTTCTTTCTTTCTTTCTTTCTTTCTTTCTTTCTTTCTTTCTTTCTTTCTTTCTTTCTTTCTTTCCTTCTTTCTTTCTTTCTTTCTTTCTTTCATTCTTTCTTTCTTTCTTTACCAACAAACTTGTCGACACTTTTCTCGGATACTATTACACACAGACACTCCAAACTTGGCATGATTGTACCTCCATACAAGCAGTTTGACCATTTTATACAGAGGAATGAAAATGGTTAAAATTATGCAAATTAGAGGCATTTGAAATTTTAAATCTTAAATATCTTCAAAAGTGTAATAGATAGAGAATTCATTCCAACTTCTACCAGGAGATTATTGACCAGTGCGCATGTAATCAATTTAAAACAAAAGTTGTAGCAATTTAAATTATGCTGATTAGCAGCATTTGAAATTTTAAAACTTGAATATTTTCAAAACTTTTATAGATAGAGATGCCATTTTTCACTTCCATTAGGGGGTATTTACCATTGCGCATGTAATGATTCTAAAGCAAAAGTTGAAGCAATTTAAATTATGATAATTAGCAGCATTTGAAATTTTAAAACTTTAATATCTTCAAAACTATTATAGATAGAAATGTCATTTCAACTTCTACTATGGGGTTGTTGACCATTGCACATGTAATGAATCTAATACAAAAGTTGTAGCAATTTAAATTAAACTAATTAGTAGTATTCGAAATTTTCAATCTTGAATATCTTCAACACCATAACAGATAGAGATGTCATTCCATCTTCTACTAGGGGGTTGTTGACCATTGTGCACCTAATGAATTAAAAATAAAAGTTGTAGCAATTTAAATTATGCTAAATAGCACCATGAGAAATTTTAAATCTTGTATAGCTTTAAAACTATAATAGATAAAGATGCCATTCCAACTTCTACTCCTGTGTTATGGAATAGTTGTACATTGCCATACCAATATGCTTTTAAGACACATACGCTGATTTGTTATGCAGCAAATCATATTTCCTAGTTTGCAACTGTGCCTTAACAAACTTGCAATGTGATCATGCATATAGTTATGGAAAATATGAAAAATTATCGCAACATATTGTACAGTGTACTAAAGACATCGAGTGTAAAAACAACGAAAATTGCAGCTTAACTATGCTCTAGGATGATAAATTTGTCATGAATAATTACGAAACAGTGACGACTTCCATTGAGACCAGTAAGACCGGGTAAGGCGCTCATGCTCAGCCCCTCCTGAACAGGCCTTCTTTGCATTTGCCACCACAGTTGTTTGCCAGTGTACCCGGTACGAGTTTGCTTGGCCTGGTTGTCCTGTTAGCATGTCTGCACATTAGCTCGAACCTGGTACAGTCGTCGCAGTCACGTGGTTGCTCTACTGGTGCCAGGCTTGTCAATATGTAATACACGAGAAACATTTGGGCCAGAATAACAACAGGTTGTGTTGTTATAACAAATATTTGAACAATATCGTCTAGTTATAACAAATATGTGAACAACATCGTCTAGTTATAACAAATATCTGATCAACATCCTCTATTGCAAAGTGCAATCTAAGTCGCCAAAGAAATTTGACTGAATTTAACTGGATTAATTAACCCTTTCCCCCTTAAACCGTCCAAAACCGGCTAGTAGTCAAATGTCGTCTGCTGCAACGTTTTCAACTGATTTCAACAGCAATGAAAAACAATTTAACTGAGAATTGAAGATGAGACCGGTCAAGACAACATGCCGCGGGTCAACAGCTTTCGTCGGCATGCCGAGGAAAGCTGTTGACTCAGTCTTAATTCAAGGGGAAAGGGTTAAACTATTTCAATGCCAAGTTTGCAACTGAGTCAACAGCGTTCCTCGGCGCGCTTTCATTGCAATCGCCCAAACCAACCGAGGAAATCTGTTGACATGAACTACTGTAGTCTGTGTGACTACAGTCATGCTAGTTTTTTAATGAAAGGTCTCGATCGATCTTTACAAGGAATTAAATCTAGCACCATTATTATAATTCAGAGTTTTAAGATAGGCCTAGACGCAGACACAATGTTTCTTCCTACTATAGATATGAAGTCTGCAGCATTGTGAAGGGCTACCGGTACCTGGTTATTTGGGCCTGAGAAATCTGTTCATCATGAACAGTGCAGTATCCTCTGTATTTTGTTGAGAATCTAAGTTATTAAGCCTACCTGTTGTTACTGGGAGGGGGGTCTCTTTTGCTACAAGACGTTAGCCTTTCAAAGTCGACATTTAAATTGAACTATGGATAAGTAAGTTGCCTAGGAGAGAGGTTCTGTCTGATCAACTAATCTACTATGCATGCAAAATACCTGCATTACAGCATGGAGGTAGGTAACATAGAGTTGTTTCTCATTTGCTACAGGAACTAAGCCTTTCAAAGCAGACAATAAATTATAATTCAGTTCGTTATACGCTGTTCAATTGGTACTCAAATAGTAAAATATGTACCATAAAAAATGAAAACCACTTCCGTCAAGAGAGCATTTCCATCAACACCACCAATGCACACTCCAATTTTTCTTGTCCTTAATAACACTGTATACCTCTGAATACCACCAACTATTAAGACTACTTTTTCAGTCCCTGAGATGGTCTTAATAGGGAGATTTAACTGCATCAGGCAATACCTTGCCCGCAGAGCAACATTCTCCTTCCAATATTAATAAAGAAGGTACTGTAAATTGTTATAATTTCGTTATGTTCTTATATTCGCTTACTTAGCTGATCGTGCAAGTCACTGAAATTAAAAAACCCTGTGAAAAAGTATTTTGACATTTGAACAGGAACTATATCCAAAATAGTGAAATGAAAACTACAATGTCACATATACAAAACCGTGATAATTTAAAGCACGCAAAAACAAAGCAATTCAGAATAGTATGCGTCACAGGCGACCAATTTATCTTTAGGAACAGTGCAAATCAATAATCCGAATAACAGTGAAATGGATAAGTAAGCAATCAATTCATGATGCGGCTTATCAAAATGTTTCATCTGTATGGGCCATCTCTTTAAAATGATCAGGGACCGTGCCAATTGGAAAGACTGCTTCCTACGATCCTCTCAGTGCATGCAATACCGCATTTTATTGACGGAAGCTAACCTCATGTGAATAAAATATCACAAACAAATGTCAAATACGGTAAGCACGAGTCAATATCAATTGTAATAAGTGGTTGTGCTTGTACATCAATTTATACAAAAGTTCCATGTATGGACAGCTTTGCCGAGTAACATTAAGTCGTCGCCCATATTGTGACGCGGGGAAAGTGTCCTTTTTTTTCCGAGTGTCAGCTAAAGTGACTCAGTCAACTCGGGAGAAACATCCTCCCCTCCCCTCCCCCCCCCCCCCCCCGTTTACATGCAGATGCTAAGATGAGTGGATGACACATCTAGCAACTCTATGGAATCTGGTATTGCATTTTAACGACTATACATTTTTCCATTGTGGAGTAAGGATTGGGGATCGATATGTCAAACTATACATAACAGGTAACCAGCATGTTGTATGTAAACACGTAGTTCACTCAGGGACTAAAGGAGTCTGGGTCATGGCTTCACTTAAATCGTAAGTATTACCGAGAGCTGTTCAGCTTTTGTCTGTCTTTCTTATATATATATATATATATATATATATATATATATATATATATATATATATATATATATATATATATATATATATATATAATATACATACATACGTGGTGTGTGTGTCTGTGTGCATGTTTCATAATACTTATTGTGTCAGAAAGAATTTCTTGATCCCTTTTCAGAATATAATAGTATTAAGTTGCATTCAGCGCTCGTTTGAGCTATTTTCCATCTTTTAGCAACATATCCGCATGTAAATAGTAGGGGTAATCATTTACAGCAGGTGCAATAATTAAGATGATAGGGTCAGTATAATTTAGTCGATTTTGGCCCTTTTTACTGACCAAATATTTCGATGTGCACGAAAAAACGTTTGAAATATTGTGAGGCCAGGCAAGATAGACACCTTCTTAATATGTGGGTAAGGACATAGATATCGTTGCATCAATCTAATCAAAGAAAGTGACTTCAAAGGAAGTGCGGATGAGACCAACGGTTGCTACCGACTAGAACTTGTACCTGGGCATTTTACATGGCATCTTTATTGAATGTGGGTTTCACAGGCCCAAAAAAGTGTACACATGGGTATTTTCTAGTACAAAAAAGACACATTAAAACGGAGGTAAAGAATATTGTGTTTAGGACGCAAACTATGAGGAGTTTAGCGAGGTTTTCTCTCAGAACAGGTTCCGCTTTGTTAGGCAAAAAAGTTTATGGATGTGTATGTGTGTATATATATGTGTGTGTCTTGGTTATTCTTCATTAACCGCCTACAGTTGTAATTCGATTTGTCAAATATACGTGTCTATGTTCCAGCATGTGAGCTTCTTGTCATAGTATTGACAGACCTATTATTATTCTATCTTTGAGGGTGAATTATCTTTTCAAAAGTAGTAACTTACTCTAGATCACATGACTTAAACATTGTTACAGTTAAATTGTGATGCGCCTGCGTCAGTGACGTGGCGCATTATCATACAGAAAAAAAATCAATTGTACGCAAGGGATGTTTGATTTTACGTCACACGTGGCGTGTAATATTCTGCGATGAACGTTGAACAAATATACCACATCAGGTCGGCGTGGAAAGTAGGTCTAGGGTACATTTTTTGCGGTAAAGATCAAATTAAACATGATATAAAAAATCTTAATTGGCATGAGAGTGACTTACCATTTTTCTGTCACACGCAACCGGTATTGGGAGGGAAATTTACACGTGACCTTAGGTCACTCGAGATTTTCCCCCACCTGCAGTGATGCCTCGTTAGAGACAAATGGTAACTCTCAGCCAGGTCAAATTCTCTATATATCTTGGAGAAAGCCACACTACGTAGCTAAGCTTTGTCATTTAAAGTCAAGTTTGTTTTTGTTTACAAACGCAAGGTAAATAACACTGCTATATACTTAGCGCGTCAATAACGTATTAATGCATACAAGAAGGGTGGGGTACATTTTAATTTGGTTAGAATTAAAATATAACACCCAGTGGTCTATTTTTCCTCCTTTAAACAAGCAAGACGAAAAATGTGTTTGCAAAAGTTGACTGAAGTCTGACTAAATAAGGGGATTGAGTTACATGTAAGTAAATGGATTGAATTATTTTTTCGTGGGGAAATTATAAAGGGAATTTTGAGAAAAAAAACAATCACCAGTATTTCCGCATTTTTTAAATCCTTGGGCGATTAGAAGATTTTTATTTTAATTTATGACCTTGACCTTTCACCATTACTGAGGTCAACATACATGCGGGTCAAATGGCCGTCCTTTGCTTTGTTGGTTCTGTATAAAGGGTCGGACACATCGACACCACGGCTTGGCAACATTAAAATTGTGTATAGTATGGTAATATATATATATATATATATATATATATATATATGTGACTTATTCCACACACATATGACGACTCCTTTTTGTATCAAGTTCTATGGGCGTTTGAAGAACACGACTATGACTGTGAAAACGGTCAGTTTTATCCACGTTGCTGGTTTGGCAAAAGGAACATGTTTTACCACAGGGGTCAGTTCGTACGTACGGGCACTCCCTTGTTTGACAACACGTCCAACGCAGGACCGCTGCTTATATGAATCTTACGATAAAACCCTGGGTCAGTGGCTTGGGTTCTGCATTGCCCGGAAAGTCATTTCGTAGGCATTGATCTTAGGATAGGTAGGTAGGTAGGTAGGTAGGTAGGTAGGTAGGTAGGTAGGTAGGTATTTGCATGAAAGTTAATTTTATACCCTCAAAATCTTAATTCTAGGTTGGATCTTCTCTGAAAGTCAAAGGTATATATGAAACGAGTTGAGCAAATGTCTCATATGAGTCCAATAAATCCAATCTGGGTGTAATAACGTGCAGTGCTTTATTTCAGATTTCTCTTTTCTTTCTTTTTTTTGGGGGGGGGGAGGGGGGTGCGACAAAAAAAACCAGCGCTTCTTGGTCTGTATGTGACGTCACCGCTATCCCTTTGAGTTGTCATTTCAACTGTTAAGCATGTGAAAACAAGAATATTGCAAGTATCCGGAGAAACATAAACTCGATTTCTGAGTCTTTTGTTGACAGTAGCCAACCTTCTATCAATACTAAACCTTGACTTACCAAACAACATTCCAAAGACCTGACCTGCGCATATTCTGAAACTAATAAAACATGATGGTACTTGAATGAAATATCTTTTTGAGAGGAACGTGAATCTGGTACCCAGGAACTGGTATCGTTACAATGGTGCAAACGAACGAGTTTTTTTTCGTATTTGTGTGTGTGTGTGTGTGTGTGTGTGTGTGTGTGTGTATGTATGTATATATGTATGTATATACGTAAGTATGTACAAACGTATGTATGTATGCATGTAAGTATGCATACATGAATAACTAGGAAAGATGATTTGCTGCATAGCAAATCAGTGTGTGTGTCTTAAAAGCATATTGGTATGGCAATGTACAACTATTCCATAACACAGCAGCAGAAGTTGGAATGGCATCTCTATCTGTTATAGTTTTGAAGATATTCAAGATTGAAAATTTCGAATATTGCTAATTAGCATGATTTAAATTGCTACAACTTTTGTTTTAGATTCACTACATGCGCAATGGTCAACAATTCCCTAGCAGAAGTTGAAGTGACATCTTTATCTATAATAGTTTTGAAGATATTCAAGTTTTAAAATTTTAAATGCTGCTGATTAGCATAATTTAAATGGGTACAACTTTTGTTTTAAATTCATTAGATGCGCAATGGTCAATACCCCCCTAGTAAAAGTTGGAATGACATCTCTATCTATTATACTTTTGAAGTTATTCAAGATTTAAAATTTCAAATGCCCCTAATTTGCATAATTTTAAACACCTTCATTCCTTTGTATAAAACGGTCAAACTCCTTGTATGGAGGTACAATCATGCCAAGTTTGGAGCTTCTATGTGTGATAGTGTTCGAGAAAAGTGTCGGACAAATTTGCTGGTAAAGAAGAAAGAAGAAAGAAAGAAAGAAAGAAAGAAAGAAAGAATTTCAGGAAAAACAGAAAAGTGTGTGTTGACACACACTTTAAATATGTATGTAATTCGTGGTAAATGTACAGCTTATACAATTTTGTGAGTTAATATTGGTAATGAATGCGTATTCCTAAGTGCAAAAAGGGAAAAATACAAAAGGAAAGCAATCAGCATCGAGGAAACAAGGGAGCAATACAAAAGGTTAAACATCTCAACAAGTCCCTTCCCTTGATTGTCCCTGGATACTGTAGGTGGTCTTTCTGTCGGAGGGAAGACATCCAGCATTATGTATTCGGAGATTTCTGTTGCATTCTGCTTGGCTTTTGAAGTGAGGTTGCGGGCAAACATTGTCAATGTGTAAATACTGCATTTTAAACCAACTGCGAAGGTCTGGCAAAGGTTAAGAAAACACGTTGTTCTCTAAATGATGAGCACAGATCTACCCGCTGCGTAGGCGTGTCACATGTATGGCCCCACTTGGTAACAGGTGTGCTTCCTGAATGAAAGAAGCATCTTTTGAAAAGATTGATATTTAACATTTTACGGTCATTTTGGATGCTGTACAAGCACATATTTTCAGATATATAATTATATCCCCATGCGTCCGAAGGATCCGGGGAATATATTGGTTTTGTGACCATTCGCCCGCCGTCTGTCTGTCTGTCTGTCTGTCCGTCTGTCCATCGGGGCGACGTTACCGTGATAACTAAAAAAATATTGCATGTAGCTCCGCCAAATTTTGGTTATTCATGCACCTTATGATGAAGCAGGTCAAGTTAGAAAACTAGCTTCCTGTGATCATTAACTTTTTAATCAATTAACAAAAGATCGTTAGGCAAACCCCAGATGACGTTACCGCGATAACTTAAAAAGTATTACATGTAGCTCCGCCAAATTTTGGTTAGTGATGCACCTTATGATGAAGCAGGTCAAGTTCAAAAACTAGCTTCCTATGATCACAAATTAATTAGTCAATTAATCAAAGATCGTTAGGCAAACTCCAGATTCGAACCATTACGCAACCTCCAGAGGACATTACCCTCAGGCTGTTAACTAAAAGAAATATTGCGTGTAGCTCTACGAAATTTTGGTTAGTGATGCACCTTATGATGAAGCAGGTCAAATACGAAAACTAGCTTCCTGTGATCATTAATTACTTAGTTCATTAACAAAACATCCGGGTAGGCAAAATCCGGGTCCAAACGGCCATATCTTTGGACCTGTGACCCCTATTCGTTTCAAATTTGGTTCAAGTAGTCTATAGACCCGAGGAATTTTTCAAAGATGGTCAGTCTGTCCATCTGACCGACCGCCTGTCTCTTCGTCCCCCTGGTCAAGATAACAGATTTTTGTCTTTTTCTCTAAAACTAATAGTCAGGTTGTCTTCAAACTTGGTGGGAATGTAAGGAAAACTATCATACAGTGAAATTTCATTACAAAGACACCATCTGTTCCTTTAGAAACGTGTCGGATAAATGAATAAAAGAAAATGAACTTTTACCATTGAAAATATGTGTCATTATAATTAACATGTTGAATATCTGAGTGTCATTATAATAAGGTTTTATTGTGATTTATGTGACCATTATGACCGACAACACAGAACAGACACAAAAAAATTACGTAGAGTGCTATTTGCTTTATGCATGTATGAAATAGCTAGGTGCCACAAAATGTATAGCAGGTACCCAAGCCTTGAAATTAACGGGAGTCCTCGAGTCTCAATTTTAAGGAGGATACAATACTGGAGGACAGCCTGGCATACAGGGCATATATTTGTTGTTGCACACAATGACTATGGGTATCTCCAGTTTAATATAGTTTCTTGAAAATGGCAACATAGCACAAGGCCATCATGGTCCTCTTGTTATTTTTTAAAGATTTTTTTTTCCTTACTCATTGTTCCGTACCATTTTAGTGAACTATGTTGCATTAATATGGTGCATTGTACATCTTGTAGGGCCTGTGTTGCATTGATACGTTTTCCCTCATCCAGATGTGTTTGCATCTTAATACAGTCATCCATCCTTTGAAAGACCACTCATAGGGCAGGTCAAAAAGTGGTCACATGGAGTAGGTGGCTTTGCAATAGAGATTCAGTAACATGGGAAAGATAGCACTAATATTGTGACGAAAGTTGGCTCTTAAAGACGATTTCTCAAGAGGAGACATCCATATTTAACTGCGATCCTCCTCCCTTCCTGTGTTGCCAGGGCAACAGACTAATGCGTCCACCATGATCAGGGCAGATTTGTATTATACACACGGACGACCAAGAAAAAGGATGAATGAATGTTTTTTCTTAATTATCTTTTTATTTTCCTTTCCTTTCAGATGATGAGGTTGCAGGAAATATTAGGTCTATGGACACTTGTGGTCACGTATCATACCTGTTTAGCCCAGAGTAAGTACCGCTGCTTTTTTCAGTAAAACTAAATTATTCCCTAAAGACTTCTTAAGTACGAAGGCATACAGTAAACTAACGTCAATATTTTGCCAGTCAGTGAAGACAAAAGGTTTTTAAGTTGGCAGTAAAACAAGAACAAAGTTTCACGCCCCCAAATACTGCATATATATATATATATATATCTATATATATATATATATATATATATATATATATATATATATATATATATATGCATTATACATATATATATATATATATATGCATTATACATATATATATATATATATATTTATATATATATATATATATATATATATATATATATATATATATATATATATATATATATATATATATATATATATATATATACATATTGTACGAGAAAGAAATGCGAACTTATACGGCATGCATGATAACTTAAGAACGTATATATGATGACTAACGATCGAAACGCATGAAAAATAGAAAATGCCAAATGTGCGACATTAAGCAAGTTCACAATAAAGCATTTGTGTTATCTGGTCCAACGTCGGATGGGAAAGCAAACCAAATCCATCAGCATTTCATACCGTCTAAATATAATACAATTTCGATCATGCTTATTGCGAAACAATATGGAACAAGGATGAAAACCAAGTTGATTCAATACATGCCCAGATGATCATATCACAGTGAAAATGGTAAAAGGGTATATTTTTCTCACAATTCTTCGAAACAGATAACATTAGCGTCACGGTAGCCTGCGGCCGATGTTTTGGGCGATAATGATTGATCGTTTCTCTTAATTTCAGATGTCGTTCTGGTTGGATCACACGTCAGCTCGTACGCAACCTACAAAGAACCACTCGATGGAGCACGAAAAGTATTTTTAGTTGACCAAAAATTTGAAAAAAATGGACGTTTATTTGCCTTTATAGGATATTTCAAAAACACAAAGCCAGTTGAACTACAAGTGTGGCGGCCTGTAAACGGCTACAATTATCAATTAAAATACAGTTTTTCGTTCACTCCAACTTCTGCAGACCTAAATAAGCGCAAAGAGGTGAGTATCATATTAATGTCACACATATTAATTTTGAAGTAGGACAACTCCACCAGCACATACATCAAATATCATACCAACAATACAGACAGAGAGAAAAAAATCATCGACATAGGGGTCAATATCGTGTGAAATATTTAAATTGTTGGTTAACAACATACTGTAGTTCTAGAAATTTTCGTGCTCGACTCAATTTTGCGCTTTTCGCGCTAGTGCTTGATGCGCGAAAATAAGATGCATCAAAATTAATTGACATGAAAGGTTATATATAGACAAGAAATGATGCGCGAAATTAAAATATGCAAATACTTTCTAATTTACAGAAAAACAATTTTGTGCGAAATTAACTACACGCAAAAATTTCTAGAACTACAGTACCTGGGAGGACCTCACCTATTCATTAACCAAGGTACAGCAGAAGGGAACCATAGTGTCATATGTTCTATTAACCGCCAAACGTATTACCCATGAGATGATCCTCGCGTAACCTATATTGCATTATTATGTCTGGGTGCAAACCCAGACATTTTGTTTTTCCCAGAATTCTGTTTTTCTTTCCCTCTTTCTTTCTTCTTTATGACCAGATTTCTCCTGAGTTTTTCTCGGACACTATTTTTCCGACAATCACCAAACTTGCCATGGTGACTCAACTACCTGTGAAATTAAGCTCCTGGGTTGGAATAGTCATGATGTTTAGAATTATGCAAATTACGGGCAATTAAAATTTTAAAAGCTCCATATCTTCCAAACTATTGCAGATAGACACAAAGTTCTAACTTACACATATATGTTTAAAACAACTGGTAAATCCAATAGTATACAAACAAAACCTGGGGAATTTTAATTTGTGCTAAATTCACCGAATTTCTCCCCAATCCACATGCAGGCCTTGAACTGCTTGCTGTATGACCTATTGCTTGACCTCTATAGTGCCAGACAATCATTTTTTCATTCATAATCAATTAGCTTGAACCTGTCTGACAGGTAGCTTTTTATCCATGCATGCTAGGTGTATACTTTGGAAGGTTTGCGTCCTGCAGCAAAAAAAAAAAAAAAAAGGGGGGGGGGGAAGAGGGAGACTCCCAACAACTGTGTAATGAGGCTCTCAATAAAATACAGAGAATTTCTTTCTGTTCGTACAAGAACAGATCGACTCCATGGTGCCTTATGTACCAGGCAGGCTATAGTTTCCACTAGAGCAGCACATACCTGTAAGACCATGACTGAAACTGGTGTTCTAGCTGGCCTGAGTTGCGTGAGGCAATGTAAGTCTGCTGAGCTTATCAGTCCCAAGGGAACACATGCTCCGGACTTCCAGGTAGAACAAGCCTGAGTTTATCCTCTGTTAAAAATAGACTACATACAGAGCTGAGTCGGGCAGACCGAGGAGGGTAGAATTTGTGTCATCTCAGTGGACACTTTCATGTCTTTGTTTTCTTGTAACCACTGAGATGAAGCCTGTTCTTGATAGCCAATACCCAGATAGTATAGTGCTTGTCTTGGTTCACAGGTACATGTATATGTAGTTTCTTGACAGCTTTTCTTAAAATTTGTTTATATGATAAAGGAAGAAAGACAGTTTTGTATTGGATGTATACACATCTCCTTGAATTATAATCTGTATACACTGTACATATATATGTGCATATATGAATAATGTACATATACATGCACACATACTCATCCAAGAAGGGCCAACCCCTCAGGAGTAAGAACTTTTCTCTTGTCCCAAGGGTGACTCACTGTAGAGAGGTTTCACTGTATTAGTAAATGGAATTTTCTTTCTTTCTTTTCTTTTCTTTCTTTTCTATTCTTTCTTTTTCATGACCAAGTTGGTCTAGAAATTCTCTCATGCACTACTTTTCCGAAAACTACCGAACTTGCTATGGAGGCTACCCTAACCTGTGAAATTGTGCATCTCATTTGGAATAGTCATGATGTTTAAAAGCATGCACATTTAGGGGCAATTAAGATTTTTAAAAGCTCTGTATCTTTCAAAATATTGCAGATACTCAAAATTTCAATGTGCATGTATAAGTTTGTGACACCTGCCAATATAATGGACAGTGTAAGTTGAGTAGAATTTCAAATTATGCTAATAAGGGGCTTTGAAAAATTTCAAATTTGACTATCTCCAAAACTATTACTCATAGACATGCCATTTCAACTTTAATTTATAAGTTTGTGGCAAAGCCGCAGCCAATGAACCATGAACCAAAGTTGTAGGATTTTAATTTATGCAAATAAGGTAAACATGCCAAATGTAAATCTTGAATATCTTCAAAACTATTGTAGATAGAGGTACCATTCCTTCTTCCTAATTTATGGGTTTGTGGCAAAGCCCCATCCAATGAACCATAAACCAAAGTTGTAGGTTTTCAATGTATGCAAATTAGGCATATACACAAAAGTAAAATGTTGAATAGCTTCAAAACCATTATAGATACTAATTTCATTCAAACTTCCTTTTATAAATTTGTGACTTGGCCACATCCAATGATCCAAGAACCAAAGTTGTAGCATTTTACTTTATAAAAGTTAGTCTAATACACGAAATTCAGATTATGTTGAACAATGGCAAAGTGTAACATTTCAACTGTTCTCATTTTGAAGGCACCCAGACAGATTTGCTGTGAAGCAAATCTTCTTTTCTAGTATTCATAATGTATCTATTTTATTTCCGCACCTTTCGCTACCTATGTTGCCTAATTTGTCCATATTTCTTGTGAAATTGTGAATCTGCTAAATGTTGTAAACCAAAAAGGTATACATGCACGATTACTAAGAAATTTAAAGCACATCTATTTTATCTTTATGAATAAAATTAAAAAGAAACTTGACAAGTCAGAACTTGATTTTCCCTACACGCACAGTAACTGTTCACTGCTTTGGACGTAGTTCTGTCTGTCTCTTTCACCCTCTATACACACACACACACACACACACACACATTTATATATTATATATATATACATATATATATATATATATATATATATATATATATATATATATATATATATATATATATATATATATATATATATATATATATATATATATATATATACATTGCCGCACACACGAAGGTCCACCTCCCAGCTCCCGTGCTAGCCTTATTCTTAAGCATGCTCGTACGTGCTGGCATAAAATCTGGAGAATGCGTGAAAAAATTCGCATCGCCAAATGCTCGTGCTCCACAACGAAATATACCAGAAGCATCTGACGACTTGCCATTGGCACAATGCTTTTGGTGACACGCAAATGTGTTTGGCCAATGGTTGGTCAACAAAGTGCGCAAAGCGCATGGTGCGATTGGCGATGAGCATAATGCGTTTGGCTATAAACATAATGCGCCTAGCCATTGGCCACATGCGTTTTGTCCGTGAAATGCCAGTGGCATTGGCTCACCTGGCTGTACTAATGCACGCACGTGCTAACATATGTTATGGGGTTTTTGGCATGCGAGCACACATTTTAAAAATGCCAGCATAAAGGGAACTTATGTGTGAGCTATGCTGTATATATATATATATATATATATATATATATATATATATATATATATATATATATATATATATATATATATATATATATGTGTGTGTGTGTGTGTGTGTGTGTGTGTGTGTGTGTGTGTGTATGTATTTATGTATGTATGTATGTATGTATGTATGTATGTATGTATGTATGTATGTATACATATATATGTATATATATAGATATGTATATTTTCTTTTACTTTCAGATTCTCACCTCCACGTGTTTTCAAGTGAGGCCAAATGACCGACTTGCTTTGATGAACAGAGAGGACCAAGGGCCTGTCGCTCACATTTTCGTGGATAAGGGTCTCAACGTCCTTTTTTACACCGTTCTGGGCGACGCAAACGACAGGCCCACATACCCGGCGATCGATCAGATCGTGACGTTTGACGGGCTTGACTTGCCGTACAACTTTGCCTTGGATGCTGCATACGATACTGGTCAGTAGTCACTTTCTCTTTGATTACGTTTCATTTATTGACATTAGAATCTCCAGTAAAGGCTACCTCCCTATGGACATCATTTCTATACCGAAGACCAAAAACGGACAGTCCTATAGCTGTCAATCCTCATTTTTTTTCTCTGTTGAAGCCACTCTCCTAATAAGACCTTTTTTCAGACCGTTGGTTAATCTTACAGGGAGACTCCACTGTACGTGTCCATGTCATTTAACAAGTTTTTTTTTCTTTTCTTTTTTTCTTTTTTTTTTGGGGGGGGGAGTAAGGGAGTCCCTGGTACGCTGGTACAAGTAACAATTTTGCCGCAGTAAAAGGTACGGAAAATAATAAAACATACCAATTATAGTTTGTACGAAGAATGGAAATTAAAAGGGCTTCCACTACGTAAGTACGTCAAATCAAAATACCCATTACACCAGTACGGAAAACCCCTTACTACCCTCACCCCCTTTCACGTCAACGTGCGAATTAGAATGTTTCGCAGTACCAAGCAAAATGTCTGTAGTTCAGGCCTACATATATTTTCTTTCTTTCATGTGTTTTCTTTGCTTCTCTCCATTTTTCCGTTGTCAATCAGAGAACAGTGGTACTTAATATCCTTCAGAAATACCCATTTTCCTCTGATGATCACTGAAAACCTTCATTTAAATCCTTCTCGTAATGTCTTCTGGCAAAAGTGAATCATTTCAAGCATTTATGATTGTCCACTGTCTGAACGTTGGGTAACGGTTTGCGTTCATTTGCTCCCGCGGACGCTTTGAATGATTTTTGTTGTCGGGGATAGAATGTTGTCATGTCATTTTTGGTGAAACTTCTTTATTTCGTGATGTTGCTTTCCCCCACCCCCTCCCCCAACGCTTAATATTTTACGTTTAATTTTGACGGCTGGTTTTCTATATATGGTTAAACCATAATTCTAGAATGTTGATTCATTCTCTGAGTTAAATTATCGTATACATAGGCATATACGATGTTTTTCTTGAAAAGAGGAATCGCACGCGAGTGGGACGAACCCTCATCAGCATCACTCAGAACCAACTGTGCTCGTTCTTTGATCCGGCTGCCTTAAAAAAAGAAAAGAAAAAGAAAAGAAAAAGAAAAGAAAAAGAAAAGAAAAAGAAAAGAAAAAGAAAAGAAAAAGAAAAGGAAAAGAAAAGAAAAAGAAAAATAATAATAAAACAATCGTGACATAGTTTGCACCTGAAGTATTTTAAAACTGTGATTAGGTTGGATCTGTGCCCATACGGTTTACACGCCTGACTAAAAGGCTGACTCATAGTCAATGGAATCGTGCGAAAAGCCTTGTATACTTTAATACGCGTTTGGGAAAAAGACTTTAGCCCCTTGCGTCTGGTCAGCGATCCCATATTCCAGCTCATTTTAGCGCATTCGCATGAAAACGTTGTGCCGATCGGTACTTTTAATCGAGCATTCGTTTTAAATGTAATGGTTATAACAGACAGACATCCTTCTGTGTTGTCCAGATTTCTGCGTCAAATTTTGTAATATTTCCATTACACTGTTGTATTATTGTTTCTATGTACACGAGCTCAGGATTAGCTGTCACTAACACATAATGACCAATTTAAAATATTTCATAAATCACTATTGTCATGCCCGTCGTTGTGGATATGGTCCCCGCTGATTTAAACGGTCCAGAAAGCTCACCTTCCTAGGTTATGGATCTGTGTCGAGCTGTCTGTGTGCTATTTGGAATCTGAAAACTTTTGGCCTTTAATCTGACCGAGCTGTAGGGGGAAGGTGAATTCCTCCTGTGGTTCTCAGTTCTATGGGGAACCTGTCGTGTACTTTTTTTTCGTGCGCACTGATCGCCAGACAGAAACCCCGGGACAGAAACACGAAGCGAAATTGAGCATGAGAATGTCAAGACCAACAAAACAGATAGATAGATAGATAGATAGATAGATAGATAGATAGATAGATAGATAGATAGATAGATAGATAGATAGATAGATAGATAGATAGATAGATAGATAGATAGATAGATAGATAGATAGATAGATAGATAGATAGATAGATAGATAGATAGATAGATAGATAGATAGATAGATAGATAGATAGATAGATAGATAGATAGATAGATAGATAGATAGATAGATAGATAGATAGATAGATAGATAGATAGATAGAGCTCGTGCATGCGGCACACATTCAATTATTCACTGGAGTATTGACCGGTTACCCGCCCCAGAGCTCCCCAGAGTCGGGCACCCGGGTACGAACGTGGTACAAACGGTGTACCCGGGTACCCGTAAAATTCCAGACTCCAAACGCCATTCTTCTTTTTCGATATTTCACCGAGCTCGGATTGCTACTGGTAAAATCAAATCGAAACCAACATTTTATTTTTTGATGGATTTTTC